>PVIH01007555.1:11247-99358 GCA_004025045.1 Sigmodon hispidus
GCATGTCCCCCGGTAAGTTTCCACTCTGTGAGCCAAGCCCTCTGACCCTGCGTCATGTCAGGCGAGAGTCTGCAACCAATCAGAAGGGGAGACGTAAGAGGCTAGGGCTTGGCAGTATAAAAGCCGGCTCCTGGCAAGGGGTCGGGGTCTTCCTCCCATTTGGTAAAGAATAAACTTGCTGCAGAAGGATCCAAACTGCATACTGCGTTCTTCTTCGCAGGCGAAGACAGGGCGCGGGACAACTAATACAGGCTGAAATATGAGTGTGCTGCATTTCTTTGTTGTGTAAGTCACAATCTTGTGCTGGGAAATTATAGAGCTCTGTCACTGAATACTGGATTACCAATAGCTATTCTGCATTAAGTTAGGGAGTTGCATGATAAGCAAAGTCACTTGTCCATCAACACTGATTCTGCCCTAGGTAGGTCACATTTAAATCCCACATTAATGATATCCTGTACAAAAGGCTGTTAGTATATTTCAAGGTCTCTTCTCAACTAGCACTGAAGTAGCTAAATTTCATATGTGTCCTTAGCATATAGGCATCTGATTTCATGATTGGCTTAGAGGCTCTGCCTATAGATTCTGTTTCTATTTGTGGGACACTGAGTTTATATTGTTTGCTTAGTCTCATCAGTTTGGACTTTGGACTAATAAGTGAGACCCATCTCTATGAAGATTTCCCTGGCTCTTTCTTGCCATATTGTCCAGTTCTTTGATTTTATTCCGAAGACTGGAGAAGGGGTAGTGGAGGACATTAGTCACCTGGACTTACATAGCTCCTATGGGACTGAGCAATATCTGACAGTTGAGTTCTAAGACTGCTCAGCCAATATGTTTCAGTGTGATATGCCTGTTCCTGGGTTTCTAGTCCATGGTCATAACTTTCTCTCAGTGGCCAAAATGGGATGTAACTCTCTGGTACTAAGTGATTGGAACTGAGAAAAGGGTTATACAAACACCCCTTTCTTTCAGCATCTTTTTTAGTGTATCCTGCAGTACACTATTTCTTTCAGGTGAATCTTTATAGGGAAGATAGTTTGTTCAGTGCCTGGGTAGCTATTTAACTTACTTCTTTGGAGAAACTTCACCAGAGAGCTTGGCAGCTGTTTGCTGTGCCAAGTTACACTTAGTTTTGCAACAACTTGGAAATTTTATAGACTATCTTATGATTGATTTTCTTTTAGATATAAATTTAAAAATTATGGAAAGCACATATTATGTTATAATTTAGTACTCATAAAAAGTTCTAAGTTGTGTACTTTTTACTTCATTTACTTTACTGTCTACAAAAAATAAATAATGGATGAGCTGTATGGGGTCTATATTTCTAAAGAAATAAAAGCAATACAACAATAATGCAAAACATTAGATCTTGTTCTTAAAAAGTTATTATTGGAAAATTTAACATTTAGACAAGGTATTTTTAAATATTAAACTTAATTTCAAATGCAACAAAATCTTTATTGAACTCCATAACACCATTATATGGGAAAATGAATTTAAATGATTTTCCATGAAATGGCACTGTGAAATTACGATCAAATTCAGCAAATATGTCAAGACACTAACTTCTCTACAACACCAGTCACGGAAATGCATAGAGTGAGCATAATAAGTAAATGAAAGCAATTTCCTGCTTTTCCACTATAAATACCAGATGTGAAAAACAAATTCAGAATCTCAAGTTTTAGGAAAAGAGAGAAGAAATTAATTAGAAATCAATGTGCTTTAATTCATGTCAATGTGCTTGATTTATTTTCTAATATATGAATTAAAAATTGATTTCTCTATTTACTTTGTACAACTATGTAGAAATGAGGCAGGTACTAATGTGAGTTCCTAAGACAAAGATGTTACTTGTACCTCTTAAGCAGATAAGTTGACTTCCCATAGAAGAAAGGGAAGCTTTGATAAGGAAGCAATCCATAGACTTTACCAGCAGAACCTACCACAAAACTTATGAACTGCCCAATCAGATTTATACCTGCTACCACAAAGCAGATATTTTCAATCGCTAACCATCTCACTTTTCCTAATGATTGATCCTTACAACTTATTTTTAAAAAATAGTTTTCAGTATACCAAGCTGTTCTCCCATGATTAGTACAGAATTCCATTATATATTCTGAAGCTCTGTGTAAACAGTTGACTCTGTGTCTTAGGACTTAAATAGCCTCAGATCTTCACTGGCTGTGCTCTCTTTTCTTCTTGCTTGCAGCATAACAGAGAATATTTCTTGTCAGTTTTAAGGAAAAATAGAGTTTCAAAATGAAAAAGTGAAGACACAAGAACCCATGACATTCAGCATCTGAGTCAGTCTTGTATGTGGGTTGCCTCAGACATTAACAGAAGTTAAAGAAGAAATTGGCCTTTCACACTCCAAACTGTCTGTTTCCTATTAAGTTTCTGCTTCTTCATCTACTTCTTTGTTTTTTATGCCTCTGAAGTTTTTTCTTGGAAGCTACTGATGTGGTGGTAAGGGTAGAAACTTTCTTTAAACACTCATCATACAAATTAAATTTTAAGTAAAAACAATTGCTAGGGCTGCTGAGTAAGTTCTTCCTGTGGATTTCTCAGACACTCTGCAAAATTGTCTGCTGACCTACTCCATGGGCCAGAGATGGTGATGACCTGATAGCCAATAGGATCTATCATAGATGACATTTATAGCAGAGAGTTCTGTGTGGCGGTGCCAAAAGTACACATTAATTGCAAACAGGATCTATTCAGGATAAAATGATATATTAAATTGTATGCCATATTTTCAATTGAAAAATGAACATCTTGTGGAAAATGAAACATTCCTGAGAAAACAGGTTCAGGGAGAGAAAATTGGGAAGGTAACAAAGTGTTTTTATTTTGATGAATTAAGTTTTAGGAAAATGCATAAATATGGCATGTGTATACTCACAAAATATAAAAAAATAATTTTTTAAAATTTTCATTTAGAGCAGTGCTGTCTATGGTTTTGTTTCCAACTTACAGATGGGGAAATAGAGACATAAATAACATTCAGAGTTAAACTACCTATTAAGAAGGATTCAATCTCTCACACACTAAACATGCACATATTCAGAACTAGAAGTATAGTTGTTTTATGATTTTTATATACAAAATAATGATATTTTTATATCAAAATTCTTGCTTTTGAATTGTTCCCTGCAACAGAATGATTCCAGGCATTCTGTAAATATTCTAATGCCTCCAAGAACCCTTTACTTGTGTTTCTGTACCTATAGGCAAAGTGTACATGGCATAGGAAAGACTAAATAAATTTATGTATTGATAAAATTATAAACTATTGAAACTGAAGTTGACCTGATGATAAAAGCAAAGCCAAGACAACTTGTTATATAACACATTTGTAACTTTAGGTACAGACTTAAGAATAAAAATACTGTTTTTAATTTTTAATATTTAGTTTGTTCTGTATTATTTTTGCCTTTCCTATCAGTAATTTAAAATTTGCGGTCAGTAGCCAGTAGGTTAATATTTTAGAAAATGTATTGATATCACAAGGAAACATTATAGTTCTTAGCCTGGGGTCCAGTAACAGTTATTATAATATAGGTAATAAGTTGGTGTTTTTTCTCTCTTAGCTAAAAAAAAATCTTTATTTAATTTCAGAACTATATTACAGAGCAAATGAGTGAGTATGTTACAGCTGTGGTCTCACTCTATTAAGAATATTAGCAATATAATCAGAAGCACAGAATGACTTCTTTTTTCCCATTATTATTATTATTATTATTATTATTATGAACAAGGAAGTCACACTTTCTAACCTTGTATATCCTTATTCAAGGTCCTTACATCCTCCCATCACATCAGGTCAGTTTTATGAATAGAAACAACTACTGAAATCTTTTTGAGGTGGATTCTGCAACACCACACCTCAAGTATAACTAGCAGTCCTCTTCTGTAGACTATAGTAGAAACCCCAGGTTTTCTGGAATGTGATGTATTGTCTCTGCAAAACATTTAAATTAAAGAATGCCATAGAAATACCAAATTATCAGTAGCTGAAAATATTCTTGAATATATTTCAGGGAATTTATTGATAAGCAAATACCAACATGAATAGTTAGGATCTCAAAGAGGTTCAGTGAAATGAGAATAGAAAACATTCTGAATAAGAAAAAAATTCATATATTACATTTGTGAATAATTTAAGTTCCAGTAATCATACATGAGACATATGAAGGCCTTGAAAAATGCCATTATCATATCACTTGGGAATAAGTACAATATTAAATAATTAACCAAATTTAAAACAATAGTAACAACAAAAATAAAACACAAAATCTGTGGATACTGATACTCTCTGATATAACAAGAAGTATACCGGGTTCGTGGCAAGTGGGGAAAGTATTTTTATTTGAAAATAAAAGCCTTTATAATTACTGTAGCTATTATAAAAAAGTAAAGCTTAGGAAACTGTGTTTCACTGTGTATGATATATAATTGATTAAATGGCTAAAATGGCATTTTTAACTTTATTTTGGTGTATTGCTTTGTTGAATATCTTACAACATACTCATGTGAAGTTCTTTTGCAGTAAAATACATTAGCTAAAGAGAAGACTTAGTGCTTTTTCAAAGGACCTGTGTTCTATTATGTTCTGGCCTGGATTATCCAGGCCTTGACCAGATGTTTGGTCTCATTCTCAGCCCCACTTAACCTCAAATAATCACCCACAGGCTTATATCATTTTTATGCTGATTAACTTAAGGCCCAGGCATATAACTTTCTAAATCCTTCATCATACCTAGCCACAGGTATCATGTGGCTAGGTACCTATTCTCAGAGCAGCATTTCAGCTTCATTTCTCTGAGTTGTCTCCTGGCATCTGCATTGTCTCCTGGTGGCTCTGTGTCTGGCATCTGTCTCTGCTCTGAGATGTTCCTAGCCACCCCCCACTTCCTTTTTGCCTTTATCCAATCAGCTTTTATTAAACCCATAGGCAGGACAAATATTTACAATGAAAGGAAACAATAGCAACATAATATAATCCCACTATAGACCTGTAAATTTAGTTCCAGAGGATATGCTGATCACTTTTGACCACCAAGGTCAGTGTCACAATTATACACACACACACACACACACACACACACACACACCTACAAACACACACACACGCAAATATTAAAAGAAAAAAATCACTTCTATTTCAAATTTAAAGAAGAAAATTTTAAAAAAACTTCTCTAAAAAATAGTGCATTATAATCCAATAAAAAAGCATACAAAATCATTTTAAATTTTCAACAATATATCAAGAAAATCATCTACCATGATCAAGTAGGCTTTAACCCAGAGATACAGAAATGGGTCAAAATACAAAAAAGTGTCAATGTCATACAAACAACTTGAAAAAACATGAACACACGATCATTTTCTTAGATGCTAAAAAAGCCTTTGATAAAATGCAACACTCCTTCATGATAAAAGTCCCTGGAGAGATTAGGAATAAAGGGAAAATATCTAAATATAGTAATGGTGTTATGCAGCAAACTGACAGCCAACATCAAACTAAATGTAGAGAAACTCCAGCAATCCAACTAAAATCAGAAAAAAGACAAGGCTGTGCCCTCTCACCTTATCTATTCAATATGGTTCTCGAAGTTTTAGCTAAAGCAATAAGAGAAAAAAAGGAGATCAAGGGATGTAAATTTAAAAGGAAAAAGTCAAACTATCTGTATTTGCAGATGATATGATTGTGTACATAACTGACTCCCAATTCTACCAGGGAACTCCTACATCTTGTGCAATGTAACAGGATACAAGATTAACTAAAAAAATTAATAGACTTTCTATATACTAAGGATAAGAGTGCTGAAATATAAAGAAGAGAAGAATCACCCTTTATAATAGGTACAAATAGCATTAAATAACTTGAGGCAACTTTGACCAAAGAATTCGAAAACCTATTTGACAAAAAATTTAAGTCATTGAAGAAAGAAATTGAAGAGAATATCAGAAAATGAAAAGATCTGCCATGAACCTGGATAGATATGATCAACAAAGTAAAGATGACAATTTTACCAAAAGCATTTTACAGATTTAATGCAATCCCTATCAAAATTGCCAAACCAATCCTGTTCAATAAAAAATCTTCAGGAGGCATCACTATCTCTGACTTCAAATTATATTATAGCACTACAGTAATAAAAAACAGCTTGGTACTGGCATAAAAACAGATTTGTGGATCAATGGAATTAAATTAAAGTCCCCAACCTTAATCTACACACCTATGATCACCTGATTTTTGACAGAGGCTAAAAATATCTAATGGAAAAAAAGATAGTATCTTCAACAAATAATGTTGGCATAACTGGATGGTAGTATGTAGAAGAATGCAAATGTATCCATATCTATCACCGTGCACAAAACTCAAATCAAGTGGATCAAGGCCAGCTACACTAAACTTGATACAAAAGAAAGTGGAAAATATCCTTCAATGAATTGGCACAGGTGACCACTTCTTAACTATATGACCAGTAGCACAGACACAAAGATCAACAATCAATAATTGGGACCTCTTGAAACTGCAAGAAGCTTCTGTAAGGCAAAGAACACAGTCTATAAGACAGAATGACAGCCTACAGAATGGGTAAAGTTTTTCACCAACCCTGCATCTGACAGGATTGATCTCTAAAATATACAGAGAACTTAAAAAACTAGAGGCCAAAACCCTAAAGAATCCATTTAAAAATGGGGTTCAGAGCTAAAAATGCTGAAAATGGTGAAACACTGTGCTATAGAGGACCCCAGTCAAAGAGCTAATGACAAACTGCTCTAGGCCCAGAAACATCCAGACCTCTGGTTTAGACTATTGTTGGTTTTCAACATGTGGCATTGTGGGAGCTGTAGAAACATTAAAGGGTTAGACAATGTGGAAAGTTTACTTCTATTCATGTACTCATGTCCCTGAAAGAGTCTGTGGACCCTGACCCCTTACACCCTCTTGCTTTCTGGTGATAAATTAAGTAATATTGTTCTGCTATAATTCTGATGTGACATGCTTCCTTACTATAGGACCCAAACTTTGTGACTTAACGTATTTACTCAAGAAACATACATAATAAGCAAACCCAATTAAAATTTAAAATTTTCAAAGTGTATTTAAAAATTATATAAAGATACTATAAATATGAAACCTCAGTGAAAAATCAAAATCAAAACAATTAGACATAAAATACAGTGTGTAAAATTTGCATTTTAACATTTGAAACTGCATTACTTTTTCTACAAAGTATATAGGTCAACATAACTTAATTTTTTAACATCATCTATAAAAGCATTTTCTGGGCATGCCTATAGGTTGTGTTAACTTTGGTGAGAAGACAGGAAATATGACTGACTATCACACTTTGTACTTTTCTTGCAATCCCTCTATTTTACATAGAATAACCATTTTAGTTATAGTTTCTCACTCAGATTTTGTATTTCCAATTTCTTCTTAAAACTCATAACAAAAAATTTTAAGTTATTTTTTGAAATTGCCTCTTGTGACATTTTTCTTTTTGGCTTGGATAGTTCTTTGGATTGGGATTCTCTACTATTTAAAATGCAGAAATTGAGCAAAGCATATACATGCTTTTATCATTGCTTTCTGCACCATGTTATGGATAAGATTTGACCAAGTTTTCCAATCTCTAGCCACTGTGACTTCCTCTCTTTGATGTAATTTGAATTGTAAGATAAAACACTCTTTCAGTTGCATTGCTGTGAAAGACTACCAAGGGACCAAACCAATGCAAAAGCAAAGAGTCTTTTTATAGCATAGCAACTCTGGACTCTTATCTCTCTATTCTAGCAGTAAAGCAGGAGAAATACCCACTCCCAGCAGCAGGGTGTGAGAGTGTTTATTGTGATGAGAGCAAAGTGGGGAGGGGTGCTTAGTGATTTAATTACAAACTCCGGATAATTTTAAGAACTTGGCAATTATGTTCGTAAGTTCTAATGGTCTAGGTCTAGTTAGCAATGGTCTGAGTACATTTTTTTGGGGGGGAGGGGCAGGACTGTAAGAGTCTGTGTCTTTGTCCTTGAGCTGCTGGGTTGGCTGGCTGGTCTAGTAAAGACTGACTATGAAAGTTGGCTCAGTGGCCTAAGGCTTGGTGTGTCCAATCTCCCTTGCCCCTCCTGTCAGGGACACCAGTGATTAAGGGCCCTTTGTCCATGGCTTCCTCAGAAACTGTGTGGCTAGTTTCAAAAGAAGGGACTGAGAGGTCTAGATTTTAACTGAGTTATTAGTACAGATTGTCATGCTATTTGCCTGGCCTGCATGCAATATAGATTTTTTTTAATCACAGCCACAGAAAAAGAAAACAAAACAACTGGAACATTTATTGTCTTGTTTTTAGAAATCTACAAAATAATTCCAGAATGATCCTTCTTCTCTATGAACAGTAAAAAGTTAATAATATATGTACTATGCGACTCTCAAATTCTACTTCGAAGCATTTATTCTAGAAGAGAAGATAAAATTTTACATACAACTCTGAGTTTCATTTAGTGCACATCCATTAAAACTGTCAAAGTTTGAAGTGTTAAATACAGTTATTTTCTGTTGTTTTTAAATCATCTGAGCCCATTAACGATTTTTCCACATACTTTCTGGCATTGAAGTTTAGCCAATGTACTACAGACATTACAAACAGGCATTACAAAGAGAAATATAGCTTATTTGTTCAGATTAATTCTGTGACCTGTGACACTTTCCTAATGGACTAGTCTTGTAACACCTAGTGCTCAGGAATGAAACTAGATTTAAATTTTGATATATTAATTTTTTCAAAGAATTTGGTTTTATTGTTTTCTCGTCATCCATCTTTTTCCATATCCTTCCCACTTCCATACCCATCAAAATTCATGTTCTCTCTCTTTCTCTCTCTCTCTCTCTCTCTCTCTCTCAAACCCAAACCCAAAAAGAGACTTTAAGACAACCAAAATGAACACTGCAAAGACAAAGAATCAAAAAAAAAGCAAAAATTGTACAAACACAAACAAACGTAACCCAGCCTTTGTTTAGTGTTGATCAATGTCTCCTGGGCATTGGGCCTAGTCTTCACTGTGATTGATGCATCCAGCCCCACTTCATTTGGGAAAAACTAGTTTTCTCTTTCCCAGCCTGTATCAATTGTAAATAGTTTCTGAGTTTGGGATGATAATTTATGTCTACTCATTTTTGTGCTGATTTTGTATAGCTTGATCCTGTGTAAGTATTGTGCATGCTGTGTGAGTTCATATAAAAATCAGTCCTGTTAACCTTGAATTATTTTATTTAAAGTAACTCTAATGAGATTTTTTTCTATTTATAGATTTCTCTAGACACTATTCATTTCCAATACCATAGAAGTTTTTTTTCTTCTTTATTTTGTATTTATAAAAAAAAAACAGTAAAAAGAATTTAAAATGCAGAAGAGTTAACAATAACTATACAGAGGATAAGAATCATAAGCATGGCTTATCAAGGGTAGAACTACAAATAAGATTGCTACACATATATTTTCTTTGTGTTCAGCTTTCCCTATATATCCTTATTCAAGGTTTTTAACAGTCTATTAGACCAAAGTTGAGTAGCATTGTACTACACTAGACTATATAATACATTGTAGTATTTCCTCTACTGCTAAGTCATTGTTATACCTTTTCTTCAATATCTACATATTATCTTAAGAGGATAGTATTTATTAGTATATGTCAGCTTTAAGGACAGTGTCTGCTCCTTAGGCATTTCTATATTTGTTAGTATTCTATTTATTTTTCAGTGGCTAATTCTTTGCTAGACTAACTTCCATTTGAAATTAGTTATTTTTATTGTTAAACCTAATTTAAAGTACACTTTTCTTATTGGACTCAGATTGTTTTAGGCAATAAATCTGATAATGAACAAACAAACTGCAGTGAATGCATACAATGCACTATAATGAACGCTAACATGTTCAAAGAAACAAAGATAAATATACAAGCATTTGGTTGAGAAAATAAGACCAAGACACAAAAGAATCAGGGTATTTTACTCTGTTTATCTGATGCTGTAATGAAAAAAAATGTTAGTTATTGATGTACTAATATTAATTTTGGTAGACACAAGGACAGAGTGATAAGAATATGTTTGAAAAATAACATTATAATGAGGATACTCCAATGTGTGGACTCCAGGAAATAAACCATATTATACTTGATAACAGTTTTCCCATGAGGTGAGGGTAATCAGTTTTAGTGTCAAGGAAGAAAGGAAAGGAACAAAGCAGAGAAGAAGCAGAGAAAGTACAGAATCCATTCCTGTGAACCATCAGCAAGTATTTAGTAAATACACCTGCAAAAGAGTTGAACTCAGAAATAAAAACAGAGCCCTGAAATATCACACTATAATTATAGTACTAAATAAATTAAAGAAGGTGGTAGGAGGGAGACAGAAAAAGACAGAACACACAATATACACATTCATATATATGAGAGTGGGGGGAAAGAATAACTTGTGGCTGTGTCATAGTGTGGTTGTACAGCAGTAGAATGAAGAATAGCAAAGGTCCCAGTTGTGGGGAAGTCTATTAAAGTCAGCACAGGATGCATCACTGAACAGAACTGTAGTATATCCAGGGTTCTTGACATCTGCAAACCATATAAGCGCCAAGAAGATCCTCTCTTCTCCCCAATAGGCCAGGACAGATGCAAGAAGCAATTATAAAAGACCTCTGCTAAAGGCAGGCAAATTGGCTCACACCTATAAATCTAACATTTGGGAAGAAGAAGAGGTAGGCCCCGGCACCTTTAGTTATGTGGGTAGGACAAACCCAGAAGGCATGAGTACAGGAGAACCTACCCCAAAGAACAGAGAGAATATTCTTGATTAAGTCAGTGGCTCACTAGCAGCAAAGGTCTACTCTCCTGGTCACTCTGTTCCAGGAGGAATGCCAAGAACTCATCTGTAAAATACCTGTGGACAAGGAAGATAATGTGTGAATTAGAACTGATCATCATCATTAGTGGTGAGAAACTGGACTCAGTCACAAAAGGTATGAGACTCTCTTGAATTCCCAAAGCAGAAGAAGAAATGTCAAATGCTCAAGCATGTAGGAGTCTAAGGCACTTAAGAAGACAGTGTGCTGAGAGCCATATTTAGTACCTAGAGACAGAAGCCCCGTTCATATACATCCTACTTGGGTTGCACAGCAAACACCATTGCAGGAAGCAATGTCATACAAAGTTCGGCCTTGATGAGAGAACACCCACCTAAAAAGCTAGAAGCAAAAACTATATGAAGAAATGAGACTGACTGTGGAAAGCTCCCTTTCTGTTTCTCTCTTACAAGTCTGTTTAATATTTAATTTGAGTTTTGGGGTCTTATTGTATCTTATTTTCTTACCCTTATATTTATTTCTTTTTTGCTTTGTTGTTCTCTTCATTTTAGACAGACTCTCATAGAGAACTCAGAACACAGGTTGCAGAGTAATTTTTTTTTATTTAAAAAGCTTTTTTCCTTGTACCTCCCACTGAGCCTCCTCTTTCCCTTTCTCCCAGTACTCCCATCTATTCCCCAGGGGGGACAAGGACTCCCAACATGTGTCAATTTGGTCTAGCATATCGAGTTGAGATAGAACTGAGTTCCTCCCCCAAGGATCAAGTTCAAGTAAGGTATTTCTCTGTAGAAAATAGGTTCCAAGAAGCCAGTTCACATATCAGCAATAAACTCTGGTTCTACTGTTGGGATTTTCTGCAGATTTGATATGACCCAAGTTATTAGTGGTGGAGTTCTACATTGCAGGGACCTCATAGGGAATGCAATGGAATCAGTGGCAGATAGCAAGAGACACTTAGAAACTATGTTTCTATGTAGAAAGAATCTTATTGTTAGAGGTGTATGTTATGATTAACAGAAAAGGTTATGAAAACAGAGAAAGAAGGAGACAGAAAGAGACATCCACACACTGAGAAGCACTCTCAAGAGAAACAAAGGCAAGAGAAGAATTAAGAATTCTTCTTAAAGAGAACTTGACCTCAGAACTCAGAGAAGCGTGTGGCTTTAGAGACTAATACCTATTGCAAGAGGCTCCATAAACAGCTGGCCATTTGACTATCATCCACATTTGGATGGTCTAATTCCTTTCCAAGAAGATTGTTCAAATGTTATTTCAGAGTCAGTGAACTCCCAATAGTTCAGCTATCTCTGTGGGTCTTTTCCTCATGATCCTAATCCTTTTGTTCATATATTCTCTTCAGGTAGACAAGGAACCCTACTTGGTGCTTTGATATCAATATGTGCTTCTTCCTCTATCCTCCATTGCCTGGATGAAGGTTTTACAATGACAATTAGGGTGACAATTCATTTGATTATAAGGGAAGTCCTGTTTAAACATATTCTCCACTATTGTAGCCATTAAAGGCTTGGCTCAAAACCACAAACCTACCATTTTGTAACACAAGTCCAAACTCCATGCTATCTCTGTACCACTGTCTACTTGAGAGACACAACTCAGAAGCTGCTTTTGGCTTCATTTCTGTTCTCTAGAATCCTTGTTAAATGTTCTCAGTCTTTATGTGGGTGTACCTGCTCCATTTGAAGTTAGAAATTGCTGGCCTGTCTGGCCCAAGATTCAGACCTATAGTCCTGAAGCTGCCCAAAATAACTACCTGCCTTTCTCTTTATCTATGCTTGGATATCCAGCCAGCCTATAAGCTGCTTTGCCATAGATTAAAACGGTTTGTTGTAAATGGCTTTGGCCCAGACTTTTCAGGCCTGGACCAAAGGTTTAGTCTCAATCTTGGCCCTGGTTTGCAACAAATCATCACACACATGCTTATATTATTTTTACACAGATTAACCTAAGGCCCAGGCATATAATTTGCTAGTGCTTGCTCTCAATCTAACCCAACTTGTTCAGTTGCATGGCTCAGTACCTTTCCTCATAACAGCATCTCAGCCTCTTTCCTCAGTCTGCTGCTGTCTCTTCCTCATGTCTGTGGCAGTTTTCTCTGGTGGCTCTCTGGCATCTGTGTTGCCTCTCTGGTGGCTCTTTGTCTTCTGTATCTGTTTCCTGTTCTCAGAGTTTTTTTTACCCTGGTAGCTCCACTCACACTTTCTGTTTGCCTTTGGCCAATCAGCTTTTTATTAAACTCATAGACCCTACAAATATTTGCAACATTACCAGCATGATACTACTACAACAGTTCCTTTAATATCCAATAGTAATTTATAGCACAGTGAAATATATTCCACATCTCACCATCTAATGCTCTCTATGTCAAAATTGTTTTAGATTTTCAATTTGGATTTCCTTAAAATTAAATAAATGTGGTTATTATCAAAATTATCAATAAATTAATGAGGTTAGTTATTGTATTTTATGAGCTGTGTTGTTGATCTATAGCCCTGACCCCTCTCTTTACTCTGTTTACAGTTTTAGCCATAAAGAAAAATAAACTATGATATTTACTGGAAAATATATGAAACTGGAGGATGTTATTTTAGATAAAATAATTTATTTCAGAAAATAAAATCATAAAGTGGTTAGTTGATTTTATTGATAAAGAAAATTATTTATTATGTGGAAACACAACTGAGACCTTCTGTGGGGTTAAAGGATACTACTAAATAGAAGAGAAGGAGTAGGAATGTAATGCGCAACATTTGACCCAAGAATGTAATAGACTTAAAAAAAACTCTTTGAAATTTGTTACCTTGTACAAAGAATATATACAAATACAAATTTATAAACAAGTTCTTTATGATAGTGATTTTGATAAGAAAGTGTATATATGTATACATAAATACATTTGTAAAATACCCTAAACTAAAACCCTCTTAAATGATATGTACATTTTGACTAAAAAGAAATACTGGGGGAAATATAGATGAGCTTTTAATAATAACATGCCTTGAATTTATCTGATTAAAATTGATATTTAAGATAATTTCCATATAAATATCAGAAAGTATACAAATAATTACAAGAAAAATTATAATTTATAGTCATACAGCTTAAAGAGGAAAGATCTGGTAATTTCAGTACTGCTGGTAAGAAAATTATATACAATAGTAACAGACATTAAATATAAATTAACTAAGTTTAATAAACTTTATTTTCAGGTAGACCTGTGTGGTTTGAATGTAATTTACCTCCATAATCTCATAGGGAGTTGCAGCTTTAGGAAGTGTGGCTTTGTTCAAGTAGGTTTGACTTTCTTAGAGAAAGTGTGTCATTGTGGGTTAAAGCTTTGAGGTTTCTTGTGAATATTTGTTAGATATTTAATAAATCCTGAAATATCAGAGACAGCACACAGTCAAATTCTAGGCAGACAGATCAGGAAATTCTTGATTACTGAGTACAAGAATAAACAGCCAAGAGTCAAACACACACACCTTTAATCCCAGCACAGGGAAAGCCGGGAGTAGTAGTGACCTACTTAATCCTATAACTCCAGAGACAGAACTTTTTCTGTTTCTATGAATTCAAGGTTAGATGCCTTTAATCCTAATCTGGATGGGATAAGGTATATAAAGGCTCTTAGAAACCCAGCAGACACCAAAGGACTGACAGAAGCAACAGGCAGAATTAACCAAGAGTGAAGCTGAGGAAGTTGCAAGAAAGTTTGGTGAGAATTGGTTGTGGTGCTTCCTCTCTCTAATTTCAGCCTTTCCCTGATATTTAATACAAACGGATAATATTATATTACAACTAAAGTTTCTTATAATCGGGAAACTACATAGTGCCTTAGTTGACTTTCTATTCCCTGTAAAATGTACCATTTTAAACTGCACCAGCATCACATCTGCACCATGCTGTCAAAATCTCCATCATAATGATAATGAACAGAAACTTTGAAATTGTAAGCAAAACAAACAATTATATGTTTTCTTTGTATGTTTCTACATGGTCATGTCATGGTGTCTCTTTATAGCAATAGAAAACATAACTAAGACAATATGTATAGTGTTTTACTAATGTAGATTTCCTCCAAATTGTAATATGGACCTTGAAAAATTTCAAAATCAAGCACAAGGATTATATGGAATATTTAGTGTCAAAATTTTACCTTCCTGTATTTGCAACTGTAATATTTCTGATTTCACACAAGGGCCATAACTTTCTGTCTTCTTATCAGGTTGCAATGTGTAAGTTTTCTACTAATATTTGGTAAAAAAAAAAAAAAAAAAAAACAAAACAAAAAAAAACAACAACAAAAAAAAAACAACTGTGCATCAAAAAAGCCCTGTTATGGAATTTCATGGAAATGGGATGTCATGACTTCTGAAACTGATTAAGCAATATAGCTTTACCTTGACTCTTATGTCTTTTTTTATTTCACTTATTCTTTTAAAAGATCTTTTTCTCTGTAAAAGATTTTTTTGAACTGTTTATGGGTATTGCATTGAATTTGTAAATTGCTTTTGGTAGACTTACCATTTTCACTATGTTGATCCTACCTATCCAGGAGTATGGGAGGTCTCTCCATTTTCTGATATCTTCTATAATTCTTTTCCACTGAATTAACATTTTTGTCAAAGAGGCCTGCTGCTGTTTTGGCTAGAGTTATGCCAAAATATTTAATGTTATTTGCAGCTATTATAAAGGGTGACATTTCTCTTATTTATTTCTCAGCCCTTTTATCTTTAGTGTATAGCAGGACTATTGATTTTTTGAGTTAATCTTGTACCCTGCTACATTACTCAAGGTGTTTCTGAGCCACAGGAGTTCCCTGGTAAAATTTTGGGGGTCATTTATGTAAATGATCATATCATCTGCAAGAAGAGATAGTTCAAATTCTTCCTTTTTGATTTGTATCCCCTTAATCTTCGTTTGTTCTATTATTGCTTTAGCTAGAAGTTCAATAACTATATTGAAAATATAAGGAGAGAGAGAAGAGCTCTATTTTGCTCCTGATTTTAGTGGGACTGCTTTGAGTTTTTGTCCATTTAGGTTGATATGTCATCTTGCTGTATATTGCTTGTATTATGTTTAGGTATTTCCCCTGTATTCCTGATTTCTCCAGAACCTTTATCATGAAGGAGTGCTGGATTTTGTCAAAGGAATATTTTAGAATATTTTACAAACCTTGAAATAACAATATTCAATTTTATATGGAATAATAGAAAACACAGTATCACCAAAACAACCTTGGTCATCAAAAGAAATTCTGGAGGCATCATCATCCCTGACGTCAAGCTATACTGTAGAGCTATAGTAATAAAATCCACCTGATACTGGCATAAAAACAAACTTGAAGATCAATAGAATAAAATCAAAGACCCTGACATTTACCCACACACCAATGAACACCTAATTTTTGAAAAAGAGGACAAAAATATTCTATAAAAATAAGTATCTTCAATAAATGGTGTTGGCATAACTGGATGGCAGTGTGTAGAAAAATGAAAATAGATCCAAACCTATCACCTTGCACATAACTTAAATCCAAGTGGATCAAATACCTCAATATAAACTCAGCTACACTGAACTTGACATAAAAGAAAGTGGGAAATACCTTCCAATAAATTGGCACTGGTGGCCACTTCTTAAATATAACACCAGTAGCACAGACACTAAGAACAAAAATTAATAAGTGAAACCTCCTGAAACTGGGAAGCATGTGTAAGGCTAAGGACACTATCAATAAGAAAAAATAAAAACCTACAGAATGGGAAAAGATCTTCTTCAACCCTATAACTGACAGAAGACTAATTTCTAAAATATATAAAGAACTCAAGAAATTAGAGCCCAAACCCCTAAGTAACCCAATTAATATGTGGGGTTCAGAACCAAAAAGGGAATTCTTGAAAGAAGAATTACAAATGGCTGAAAGGCACTTGAAAAAGTACTCAAGATCTTTAGCCATCAGAGAAATGCAAATCAAAACAAATTTAACTTATCACCTTACTCCTGTCAGAATGGTGTAAGATGAAAAATACGAAAAACAGCCTAAGCTGGAGAGGATTTGGAACAAGGGAACACTCCTCCATTGTTGATGGGTGTGTAAACTTGTACAGCCACTCTGGAATGCAGTATGGCAGTTCCTCAGTAAGCTTGAAATCAATCTCCCCAAGGACTCAGCAATACTACTTCTGGGTGTATACCCTAATGATGCACAGTCACATTCCAAAGGTATTAGCTCAACTATGTTCATAGCAGTATTATTTGTAATAGCAAGAACTTGGAAATAACCTAGATGTTCCTCAACTGAAGAATGGATTAACAAACTGTGGTATATCTACACAATTAAATACTACTCAGCAGTAAAAAAAAAAATGATTTTCTAAAATGTGCAGGCAAATGGATGGATTTGGAGAATATTCTCCTGAGCGAGGTATCACAAACTCAGAAAGATAAGCAGGGGATGTACTCACTCATTATTGGTCTCCAAACAAACAAACATGAAAAAAGTCAAGCATGCCCAATCTGCAAACCACTACCACTGAACAGCTTGGGATCAGAAACACCCTGGACTGACTCTTTGGATCCCACTCCCCCTAGAGGAACACCTGACTCACTCTTGAGGGAGAGGGGAAAGAACTGGATCTGCCAGGAGTGGAGACAGAATTAAGTAATATTGGGTCAGTGGGACCATGGGACTGTCTGCTGCCTCTCCAGGGAGGGGATGGGGAGTTGTGGGGAAGAAAAAATGATTTGATGTGGTGGGAGGGGGTAGGGTCCTTGAATAATGATACACAGGGATAGAAAGCATGACTTCTTTGTTCATAATAAAATAATAATAATAATAAAGGAAAAAAGAAAGAAGGCACAAACCGAGACTAAACTTGAAATAGGAAATCTGAAAAAATGACCCGGAACCACAGATTCAAGTATAACCAAAGGAATACAAGAGATGGAGAAGAGAAACTCTGGGGTAGAAGAATCAATAGTGGTATTAGATGCATCAGTTAAAGAAAACACTAAAACCAACAAGTCATAACACAAAATTTCCAGGAAATTTGGGACACCGTGAAAATAGCAAACTTGAGAACAATTAGAATTGATGATGAAGAAGAACAGCAGCTCAAAGGCACAGAAAATTATATTCAACAAAATCACAGAAGACAACTTCGCCAACTTAAAGAAGGAAATGCCTATCAAAATACAGGAAGCCTGCATAACACCAAATAGACAAGACCCACAAAACAGTCTGCTTGTTATATGATAATCAAGCCTCTAAACCTACAGAACAAATTAAAAATACTAAGAGCTGCATAGGAAAAAGGTCAAATCACCTATAAAGGCAGACTCATCAGAGTAACACCTGACTATTCAATGGAAACAATGAAAGCAAAAGGTCCCGGCCAGACATAATACAAACACTAAAAAGTGCATGGATGTCAACCTAGAATAATGTACCCAGCAAAATTATCGATCAATCAACCTAGATGGAGTAAACAAGACATTTCATGACATAACATGATTTAAACAATACCTAACCACAAATCCCATCCTACAAAAAGCTGTAGAGGGAAAATGCCAACCTAAGGAAACCAGAAATACCCATGTAACCACAGACAAGTGATAATTCCATGGAAGAACTGCCACCCCCTGAAAATAAGGAAATATAAGATACTACCAAAAATAATGAAAAATATTGATCATTGGTCATTAATATCCCTTAATATCAATAGACTCAAATCACTTATGAAAAGACACACCTAACACAATGGATACAAAAACAGAAACTATCCTCCTGCTGCATAAAAGAAACACACCTCAACTTAAATACAGACACAGGCTCAGAGAGAAGTGTTGGGAAAAGGCTTTCCAATTGAATGGTCCGAAGAAACAAGCTCATATAGCCACATAAGAGAACTATCAGCACAGCTGTGGGTCCTAGAACAATTAGATGCAAACTCACCTGGAAGAAATAGATGGTAGGAAATAATCAAACTTAGAGCTGAAATCAACACAGTTGAAACAAACAAAAATAAGAAAATCGGTGAATCAAAGAGTTGCTTCTTTGATAAAGTAAACAAGACAGATAAACCCTTATCCAAACTAACGAAAAAGCAGAGAATGAGTATACAAATCAATAAAATCAGAAATGAAAAGGGGGGCTTAGAAACAAACCCCTAGGAAATCCAGAGAATTACCAGGTCATAATTTGAAAATCTATACTCCACAAAAATGGAGAACCTAGAAGAAATGCACAGCTTTCTTGACAGGTACCATTGACCAAAATTAAATTCAGATCAGATTAAACCCTAAAGAGTCCTATAACATCAAATGAAATTGAAGTTGTCATTAAAAGTCCCCTAAATAAAAGAAAGCCCAAGTCCAGATGGATTCAGTGCAAATTTATCAGACATTCAAAGAGGAGCTAATATCAATACTCCTCAAAATCTTCCATAAAGTAGAAACTGAAGAAACACTACTAAAATTTTTTTATTAGGCCACAATAACCCTGATACCAAAGTCACTCAAAGACACAAGAAAGAAAGAGAATTATGGAACAATTTCCCTTATGAACATTGATGCAAAAATTCTCAACAAAATTCTTGCAAACCAAATCCAAACATATAAAAAAGTTATTCACCATGATCTAGTAGGCTTCATCCCAAAAATTTAGGGAGTTTTCTTTTTTTCTGTATATTTTTATTTTTATTATTATTATTATTATTATTATTATGAACAAAGAAGTCATGCTTTCTGTCCCTGTATATCATTATTCAAGGAAACAGTTTGCCAAAGTTTTGTTGAGAATTTTCACATCAATATGCATGAGGGAAATTGGTCTGTAATTCTCCTTCTTTGTTGTGTCTTTGAATGGCTTGGGTATTAGGATGATTGTGGCCTCATAAAAGGAATTTGGCAATATTCCTTCAGTTTCTACTGTGTGAAATAGTTTGAGGAGTAACAGTAGTAATTCTTCTTTGAATGTCTGGTAGAATTCAGCACTGAAACCATCTGGACAAGGGCTTTTATTTTTGGGGATGTTTTTAATGACAGCTTCAATTTCCTTAAGGGTAATAGGCCTGTTTAGCTAATTAATCTGACCTTCATTTAATTTTGGTAGGTGGTACCTATAGAAAGCTGTCCATTTCTTCTAGGTTTTCCATTTTTGTGGAATACAGATTTTCAAAATATGGTCTGATAATTCTCTGGATCTCCTGGGGGTCTGTTGTTATGTCCCCCTTTTCATTTCTGATTTTGTTGATTCGAACACTCTCTCTCTGTGTGTTTTATGATTAATTTGACTAAAGGGTTATCTATCTTGTTAACTTTCTCAAAGACCCAACACTTAGAATCATTCATTCTTTGTATCGTTCGTTTTATTTCAATTGAATTGATTTCAGCTCTAAGTTTGATTATTTCCTGCTGCCTACTCCTTCTAAGTGAGTTTGCTTCTAATTGTTCTAAGGCTTTCAGCTGAGCTGTTAGGTCTCTAGTGTGGGATTTCTCTAGGTTTTTTCACGTAGGCATCTAGCCCTATGAATTTTCCTCTTAAGACTGCTTTCATTGTGTCCCACATATTTGGATACATTGTGGATTCATTTTCATTAAATTCTAGGAAGACTTTGATTTCTTTCTTAATTTCTTCCTTGACCCAGAGATGGTTCAGCTGAGTGATGTTTAGTTTCTATGAGTTGGTAGGCTTTCTTTGATTTTTGATTGTTTTGATCTTTAACTTGAGACCCTTGTGGTCCAATATGTTACAAGGGATTATTTCCATTTTTTTGTATCTGTTGATATTTGCTTTATGACCAATTATGTGGTCAATTTTGGAGAAAGTTCCATGAGGAGCTGAGAAATATATATATTCCTTTGCATTTGGGTGGAAGTGTCTTTAGATATCTATTAAATCCATTTGCATCAAAACCTTTTCTAGACTCCTTATTTCTCTGTTGAGTGTCTGATTTACCTATCCAGGGTTGAGAGTGGGGTATTGAGGTCTCCCACTATTAGGTTGTAAGAATTGATGTGGGATTCGAGCTTTAGCAGTGTTTCTTTTACATAAGTAGATGTCCTTATATTAGGGGCCTAAATATTCAGGATTGAAATCTCCTCTTGACCAATTTTTCCTGTGATGAGTAATTAGTGCCTATCTTGGTCCCTTTTAATTGCTTTTAGCTTAAAGTCTACTTTGTTAGATATTAGGATTGTATCCCCCGCTTGTTTCTTAGGACCATTTGACTGGAAAAACTTTTCCCAGCCCTTTATTTAAGCTTGTGACTGTCCTTGCAGTTGAGGTGTGTTTCTTGTAGGCAACAGAAGGATGGCTTCTGTTCTTGTATCCATCTTGTTAGTGTGTGACGTTTTATAGGAGAGTTGAGTCCATTGATATTAAGAGAAATTAGTGACCATTGATTCATATTTCCTGTCATTTTTGGTGATAACTTGTTTGCATTTCCTTTCTCTGGAGTATTCTACTGTGGAATTATTGATTGTTTGTGGTTTCATGGGTGTATCTGTGGTCCTTATGTTGGAGTTTTCCCTCTAATACTCTCTGTAGCGCGGGATTGGTAGTTAGATATTCTTTCAGTCTGACTTTGTCATGAAATATCTTGCTTATTCCATCTATGGTGATTGATAGTTTTGCAAGGTATAGTATTCTAGTTTGGCAGCCATGCTTTTTTAGCATCTGTATAACTTCTGAACAAGCCCTTCTAGCTTTCATAATTTCCATTGAATAGTCAGGTGTTATTCGATGGTTCTGCCTTTATATGTAAGTTGGCCCTTTTCCTTTGTAGCTCTTAAAATTATTTCTTTTTTCTGTATGTTTTGTGGCTTGTTTATAATGTGACATGCTGACTTTTTTGGGGGGTGTTATCTATTTGGTGTTCTGTAAGCTTCTTGTATCTTTATAGGCATTTCCCTCTTCATGTTAGGGAAGATTTCTTCTATGATTTTATTGAAAACATTATCTATGCTTTTGAGCTGGTATTCTTCTCCTTCTTCTATTCCTATTATTCTCAAATTAGGTCTTTTATGGTGTCCCAGATTTCCTGAACATTTTGAGTTATGGCTTTTTTGTTTTAGTATTTCCTTGACTGATATATCTATTTGAGCTACTGAGTCTTCCACTTCAGAGATTCTATCTTCCATCTCTTGAACTCTGTTTGTTATGCTTGTATCTGTGTTTCCAGCTTTTTTCTTCAGATTCTCTATTTCCATCTTTGCCTCATTTTGTGCCTTTTTTATTGCTTCTATTTCAGCTTTTAGTTCCTGGCATGTTTCTTTCATAGATTTATTCATCTCTTCCAATTTTTTGTTTGTATTTTCTTCTATTTCTTTAAGGCCTTTTTTCATAACTTCTTTGAGAGCTTTCATGATCATCATAAAGGAATTTTTGGTGTTGTTTCCTTCTGTTTCCTCTTCATTGATCAGTTTGGGTCTTGTATTTGTAGGATTGCCACTTTCTTCTGGAGTTACCTTGTTGTTGTTTATATTATTATGTAAATTTTTGTACTGGCATCTGCCCATGGCTTCAGTTGTTCACAATTAGGTGGCTCCTGGTAAGTTGTGGCTCTCAGGCTTGTGTGCCTTCTGTCACCTCTGAGGAATAGGTCTTCTCAATCTCTACCTCTGCTTTGGGCAGGGGACAGAATTTCAAGTATTCAATCTTTCTCTGTTTGACCAATTGGAGGCGGTGTGGCGGCCATGCAAATTCCCTCAGCATCAGTTGGGGGGACCGTGGCAGTCAGAGTTTATATTCCTCTGCTACAGAGTGCGTGGGTACACACTCTGCAGCCAGCACCTGGTCCCGGAACCAGAACCAGGACTGACCGGAGCTCAACACTCCCTGGCAGGGATACAGGAGGTCTGTCCTGCTGATCCCTTCTCACTTCTGGGCCAGGTCTGAGTCTGTCCTTCAGGGTCCCCAGTCCTTACCCATTTGCTCAGTTGGAGATGGGTAGTCATGCAAATTCCCTCAGCAGCAGCTGGGGGCACTATGGCAGTCAGTGTTTATCTTTGTCTGCTACAGAGTGTGAGGGTACACGCTCTGCAGACAGCACTCGGTCCTGGAACCCAGAAGTTTTCATCATCCAGAAAACTGTAAATGTTATCAATCATATAAACAAATTAAAGGGGAAAAACCCACATGATCATTTTCTTAGGTGCTGAAAAAGCCTGTGACAAAATTTAACAAGGCTTTATGATTAAAGCCCTGGAGAGATCAGAGATACAGGGAAAATATGTTAATATAATAAATGTGATTTACAAAAAGCCTATGGCCAACATTAAACTAAAAGGAGAGAAAATCAAAACAATCCCACTAAAATCAGGAACTAGACAAGGCTGTGTCCATTCCCCTTATTTTTCAAGATACTTCTCAAAGTTTTAGCTAAAGCAATAACAGAGAGAAAGTAGATTAAGGGATACAAATTGAAAACAAAAAGTCAAACTATCTCCTTTTGCAGATGACATGATTGTTTACATATGTGACCCACAAAATTCTACCAGGGAACTTCTACAGCTATGAACACCTTCCACAATGTAGCAGGATACAAGATTAACTCAAAGAAATCAGTAGCCCTCTTACACACAAAAGATAAAAGGACTGAAAAAGATATAAGGGAAACATCACCTTTTATAATAGCTGCAAATAACATTAAATACTTCATTGTAACTACAGCCCAAGAAGTATCAAATCTGTTTTACAAAAATTTTAAATCTCTAAAAAAAGAAATTAAAGAGGATATTAGAAAATGGAAAGATCTCCCATGTTCCTGGAGAGGTAGGTTCATCATAGTGAAAAAGACAATTTTACCAAAAGCAATCTACAGATTCAATGCAATTACCATCAAAATCCCAGCACAATTTTTACAGACCTTGAATAAACAATACTAAATTTCATTTGTAATAACAGGAAAACCAGGATTGCCAAAACAATTTTGCTCAATGAAAGAGGCCCTGGAGGCATCACTATCCCTGACTTCAAATTATGCTATAAAGCTATAGGCCTAAAAACACTTTCGTACTGACATAAAAACAGACTTGTTAATCAATGGAATCAAATTGAAGACCCAGTCAGACATTAACCCACACACTTATGGACACTTGATTTTTGACAAGAAGGCCAAAAATATTCAATGGAAGAAAGATAGTGTCTTTAACAAATGGTGTTGGCATAACTGGATGGTAGTGTGTGTGCAGAAAAATGAAAGTAGATTCAAAACTATCACCTTTCACAAATCTTAAATCCAAGTGGATCAAAGATCTCAACATAAACCCAGCTACACTGAACTTGATAAAAAAGAAAGTGGGAAATATCGCCCATTGCATTAGCACTGGTGGCCACTTTTTAAATATAATACCAGTAGTTCTAAACCAGATGAACAACAATCAGTAAGAGGGACCTTCTGAAACTGAGAAGCTTCTGTAAGGTCAAAGACACAGTCAATGAGACAAAACAATAGTCTAGAGAATGGTAAAAGATTTTTATCAACTCTAAAATTGACAGAGGATTGATTTCTTACACATATAGAGAATTCAAGAAACAAGAACTGGAAACCCTTAATAACCCAATTTAAAAATCAGGTTCAGAAATAAAAAGGAAATTCTCAGCAGAAGATTTACAAATGGCTAAATGGCACATAAAAAAGTGCTCAACATCTTTA
Organism: Sigmodon hispidus; assembly: GCA_004025045.1. Lineage (NCBI taxonomy): Eukaryota > Metazoa > Chordata > Mammalia > Rodentia > Cricetidae > Sigmodon > Sigmodon hispidus. The sequence goes on from PVIH01007555.1 coordinate 35,795, forward strand.
GCCATCAGAGAAATGCAAATCAAAACAACTTTGAGATCCCACCTTATACTTGTTAGAATGGCTAAGATTAAAAACTAAATGACAGCCTATGCTGGAGAGGTTGAGAAGCAAGGGGAACACTCCTCCATTGTTGGTGGGAGTGTAATCTTGCTGAGCCACTCTGTTTATACAGGATATTGGTTTCTCAGAAAACTGGTATTTAATTTCCCCAAGGATCCAGCTATACTGTTAGGCATATACGCTAAAGACACACATTCACACCCCAAAAGCATTAGCTCAACATAGCAGCATTATTTGTAATAGCAAGGACCTGGAAACAACCTAGATGCCCCTCAACTTAGCTGTGGTACATCTACACAATGTGCTACTACTCAGCAGTAAGAAAAAATGATATTTTAAAATTTGCAGATAAATGGATGGATATGGAGAATATCCTGCTGAGTGAGGAGGTATCACGATCCCAGAAAGATAAGCAGGGGGTGTACTCACACATTAGTGAACTTTAAACAAAAAGCAAAGAATGTCCAAGCTACAAACTACAACCACTGAACAGTTTGGGATCTGAAGCACCTTGGACTGGCACCTTGGAGGAACACCTGAACCAGTTTTGATGTTGGAATGAGGAAAGTGGATCTTCCTGGAGTAGATGCTGAACTAAGCTACCTTGGGGTCTTAGGACCTCCTACCCTTGCTGGGGAGGAGATAAGGACATGAGGAGAAGAGAGTGACTGGGAGGGTATGAGAGGGAATGGAGTTTGAATAAGACGATACATGGATTAAAAATGAGACTTTATTCATAATAAATAAAAAAGGAAAAAATATATAAATAACTACAGAGCAAATTCCATGTCTCTCTCTTTCTCTCTCTCTCTGTATATATATGTATGTATCTATGTGTATATATGCATGCATATATATTTATATACCATTTGGATGAAGATGACTGCTAAAAGTATAAAAAAAATATTTAGAACATTCAGTTTTATATAGAAGTTGTGAAGTAGTCAATAGTTCCCATTTATTTTACTGTTAGACCCCCTTTTCTTAACCTCTTTAATCAGTTGGGTATGTTTACAACAACTAACAAGCCAAGCCAAGCCAATATTTATATATTATTAGTTAATGTGTTACCTTAGTCATATTCACTTGTAACTAATGTCCATTTGTTTATATTCTAATATTCCAAAAAGGATGTTAGGTTTGTCAGTATGTCTTCTATGCTTTAGATGACTATGACAGTATCCTGTACTGTAGTTGTTTTTGGTGACCTAGTAGTTTTGATTGAGTAGTTTTCAAGACTGACTTTCATATGAGTTTCTATGATACTTATCTCCTCTGGCTTTGTGGAATTTTAGCAAACTAACACAAATGAAAAATGATCATATAATACTAAGGTCATGGTTTCAAGATGCCTCTAATATTGTTCTTAATAACAGTTCTTAATAACTCTGTTCACAATAACAGGTTTTAAGTCCCTTCTGCTATAAAGTCATTATGTTCTTGCTCTTTTTATACTTTACTTTTTGAAAAACAAATTCTTTGTGAACATAAGTTTACAAACTTATATTTCACATTCAGAGGTGTGTATAAATTATTTGGAATTCCTCTGTATGTAACATTGTTTTATTCATTTATGTAGGTATTTTTATGAGTTTACAGTCATTGATAATCACTTTGTACCATGTCTTTCAATTTAATACTCTCTTGCTCTGAGAAAATCAGGGAAACTATTGCTAGGAATTAGAATTGTTTGTTACCGAACATAATTTCTGCATCTAGTTTCTGTATTGCCCTATGTGCTTTCCAGGGTTTTCATTCAAGGAATGGTTTAACTCATGATTAAACTCAAATTCTGAGCCTATTATTAACAAGTCTTTGAATTGTAAGAAAGGGCCTAGTTTAAGGAAATAGGTTAGTAGGGAACAGCCTTTGGGAAGAATATCTTGCCTTGTTCTTGTCTTATTGGTTCTCTGTTCCTCTTATTCTTTTCTGTGATGTTGGGTACATTCAATACCTACTCTTAAATCTATTTTTATTTAATTTTCTCTGTCAAATCATAGTTTGGTCACAGTAATGATAACACATAAAGGTATCTGTGTATCACTTTCTATTCCCACTAAGTGGCCCCATTGCTACTCATCTGATCAGAAATTCGGCCCTAATCATGATGTCTACAAGTAACCCAGACAATCTAAATGGTATATATAATTTGTTTCCCCTTTAACGTATACCAAGACAAGTCCCATGGTCTCTAAATTTATTTTTTGCAACTGGGAAATCAAATATCTACACCATTATCTCAGCCAGACTTAGTAAAATTGCAACACCAGTTGAACAAGAGAGATGGTTAGTGGATGGGGTTATTGCTAAATTATCTAGCATATAGAAAATCCTGTATTCAATCCCCAGAATGGTACAAACTGTGTATGGTAGTACATGCCTGAAATTCTAGAACTTTGGAGTTGGAATCAGAAAAATCAGATATTCAAGACCATTGTTAGCTATATAGCACATTAAAAGACAACCTGAGATACAATTAAAACAAACAAAACCACATTATTTTAAAAAGTGAAAAATATTGATTGTCAAAAAAGAACCACCTTGAATTCTGTCCACTTAGCAGCCTGTTTGTTTTCAGTTAGACATACTGGGATTGAGGCCGAAGATTTCAAGGTTTGGCATACCTGAAACATCAGTGAACTGTGCCTTTGCTTCCTATTAGAATTGACAATAATCTTTCTCATAGTGATATTGAGATTAAACTTCTACAGACTCTTTACAACAAGTTAAAGATGATTTTTATAGTTGTATATCTAGGTACTGTATCTGAGAGGCACACCTTAAACCTCATCTTCACTGGAAAGAATCACTTACTGAAAGGGAGAGTTTCTCTCTAACTAAACTCTCTACACAGCATACAACATCTGTTAGAGACAAATGTTTGATCACATGCATTAAGCTTCTAGGATATATAGTCTTAGATACTTTAGACTTATCATCTGCTTTTCACTTTTTTCTCTTTTGTATTTTTTATTATTTTTCAAAAAACAATATCAAATTTATATAAAAAAGCAAAACACCCAGGATAGCTAAAAAAAAGAAAAAAAGAAAAAAAAAACACTAAAGCAAACAAAAAAAAACATACAGTAGTAAAACTTTTTTCTCTAGAATACATGGAACATAAAAAAATAAAATCTAAAGCTTCTCAAGCAAGGTTAGGCTCAGCTACAGATTAAGAAACATAGTAGGTCACAGCTGATGCCCACAAATGCACTATGGTCACCACAAATTCCTGCTAAGAAAATATAAGAATCAACTAAGTACCCTTGAATTTCCATATAGTTGCAAATTGTAATAAGGTAAATGATTAAGCACAATTTTTTTTAATTCAAGCAAACTTTTTCTTTCTTTATATTTATAGAATAAAATTTTTTATCTATGTATCCACTTGTTCCGACTCCCTTTCCCCTCCCGCCACTCCCTGTCAGCCTTCAGCCTCCTCCTCCCTTCCCTGTTCTCCTCTCCAGAAAGGATAAGAGGTCCCAAGGTGGATTAGCTCAGCATCCATCCCAGGTAAATCAGATTTCTCACCCTAGTATCAAGACTGGGTTAGGTGTTTCTCTGGAGGGAAAGGACAGAATGTCCAATCCATGTACAGAAACATAGTCTGAATCCTCCCCTTGAGGCTCCACATACTGCTCATGTAAGCAGACAGTTGTCTATCCTTGGAGGACCTAGTTCCTTTTCCTGATGTTTCCCAGGTGGCAGATCTTGATTGAGTAAGCTCCCTAGAGCTCCAGCTAGCCATCACTGTGAGAATTTTTCTCATAGTCCCTATCCTCTTGCTCATATAGATTCTCTTCCCAGACTATCAGCTGGACCAGGAACTCAGTCCAATGCTCAGTCATGTATCCCTGCCTCTACCAATATTAATTATTGGATATAAGTTCTATGATGTCACTTAGGGTGGCTATTCATTTGATTATAGGGGAAGTCCACGGATGGTTCAACATATAAAAAACTGTAAATGTCATCCATCATATAAACAAATTAAAGGAAGAAAAACACATGATCATCTGCTTAGATGCTGAAAAAGCCATTGACAAAATCCAACATTCCTTTATGATAAAAGTCCTGGAGAGATCAGGAATACAGGAAAAATTCCTCAATATAATAAAGGTACGGTCACAGTTTGATGGTTATGGTCAGTAGAATTTGGGTTTTATGCCATTGGTTCTCTTGATGATGACTCAGTTAGAATGATTTGTGAGAAGTTCTGAACTTTGTGTACCATTTTAACCAGAGTGTTATACTTTTATACTTCAAATGACAATGTAATTTCTGGTTTATAAGAGTTCTGTAAATGCAAAGATTTCCTGTAATTCCTTAAAAAAAAAAATACAACAAGCCAACAGCCAAGATCAAACTAAATAGAGAAAAACTCAAAGTAATTCCATTAAAATCAGGAACTAGACAACACTGTCTCATCTTCCCTTATCTATTCAATATAGTTCTCAAAGTTTTAGCTAAAGCAATAAGAGAACAAAAGGAGATTAAGGGGATAAAACTGGAAAAGAAAAAGTGAAACTATCATTTGCAGATGATATGATTGTATACATAAGTGACCCGCCAAATTCCACTATGGAACTGCTGCAGCTGATAAACACCTTCAGCAATGTAGCAGGATACAAGATTATCTCAAAGATCTTTATAACATAAAATTTGGAAAAACTTCAAGTGAACCCTTTTCAGTAACACATATGTGGAAATATCATTAGGAACAAATTTTTATAACAATGCTTTGTTCAAATTTGAAGCCATGTAATTTAAACACTGACTATCATTTAAGTACAGTATCACAATAGATGGAGGAAGAGGGTGGAAAGCACTAAGTTTGATTGGAATGAGTTTCCACTACCCTTCTTTCTAATTTGGCATTAGGTTGACAACATAGTCTCTGATTGTTTTTTCCTGGAATTCAATCTCTGCTTCATGAGTAAGAAACAATGAGATTAACTGTAGAGTCATTACGCTTGGTTTACAAATTCTGCTTTACAAGATTTTTAGGGTTAAAGTGGATTTTCCAAATATTCAATTGTTTTTACCTAGAATTTAAATTTTTCTGTATGTAATATGAATGAGGAGAAATGCTAGATTCTTATCCTTCATAGAGACTGTGGCTCTCAATGGGAGCTGAGCCAAGATTTCTTCTTGTCTACCACCCATTAGGAGGAGTTTCTGTCATCTTATACTGAGCAGAGAGGGTTGGGGAATAAGTGGCTCATGGCTCAAATGCCAGACACTTTCTGTTCTTGCTTATATTTCTAGATTTCATTGACTCAGTGAGTCTTCGGGTTTCTTCACTAACTATTTATTCTTAATAAAATTTCTGGGAGACATAAAAGGAAGAGGAAAGAAATTAGAGATAAGAAGAGAGAGGAAGGAGGGCAAAGAGAGGAAAAGAGAATCTCTAGTTTTCTTTCTTTAAATAACTAAGTTTATTTCATTCATTTATTTATTTATTGTTTTGTGTGCATATGTTTATGTCTGTGTTTTTCTGTACGTCTACATTCCCATGTACATTGGCATAATTTGGAGGTCAGAGGACAAAGAAGAGGTCTCTCTTCTTCCACTATGTTGATCCCAGGGAACAAGCTCAGACTGTCATTCTTGTCAGCAAGCATCTTCACTCACCAAGCTATGTCACCAAACTATTTTTTTTTTGTTTGTATCTTTGGTGGTTTGTTTTGCTGTGATCAAACCCATGGATTATTCGTGCATGCTACACAGTTATACTTTTTTTTAAACAACTGACTTATGCACTCCCCTTCCCTGAAATCTCAACAGTAACACTGTGCTATGAGCCCAGCCAAGAATTCTGTCACTTTACCTTTCATATTTGTTTAACCTGCATGCCTTTCCTTTTGTAAATCTTCTCTTAAAATTCATTAACTCTGATGTCTATGTTAAGGGAATAGTATTTTTATTTAATAAAGTGTGCCTTTTATCTTTTCTCACTCAAAAAATTTTATATTGTCAATTATCTTACTTCGATCAGTTTTTATTATGTAACTGTATATACACTTGATACTGTTCAGATAATTTTTTAGAATAATAAGTATAATAAAAATTACATGAAGATTGTGGTGAAAATCAGAGAACAACATTGTACAAAAATGGTTGCTTTTTCTGGAAGGATAAAGAATAATTTACAATCCACTTTCTACAGACAAGAGAGTTGTAAAGAAAGATAAAATTCATGGAAATGGATAGAATTTGAGAGTATCCTCCTGAGTGAGGTATCACAAACCCAGAAAGATAAGCAGGGAATATACTCACTCAGTAGTGGACTTTAAAAAAAAAGAAAAAGAAAAAGGTAAAGAACACCAAGCTGCAGACCACAACCACCGAACAGCTTGAGATCTGAAAATTATATTTAATGTAGTCTTCTGCTGTTCATTCAAACTCTACACATTGGCATTGTTACATTTTTTTGTCACTCTATTTAATTTTTCTAGAAAATAGTCTTTTCTTCTATGTAAAATGAAATAAAAATAATGAACAATCTCTGAGAGGACAGTTGTTACAAAGAACAGTTAAAGTGACTGGGTGACTGGTGCACAGTAATCTTCATGTAAACAAAAGTTACAGTCTCAGAGGGCAATTGAAGTAGTTGCTTGCTTCAAGAGGACAGACTGTGATTCACAGGCTATACATGGCATGTCATCTGATTCTGCTTGGAAGTAAAGTCAAATAGATTTTATTCTTAATTTTTAGAAAAAAATGATGTTTTTAAAATATGCAAGTCACATAAAATTCAAATTTTAGTGTCCATGATACAATTTTAATAGAGTGTACCTATTGTTCATGAATTTGGTGTTACACAGTTCTTTTATTGATGAGCCTAAATTTTTCACTATTTTTCTTGACTTAGGAAACTCATGCCAGTAAGGAAAATTTATATAATTTAAAAGAATTATTTTTATTTTAAATTATGTGTATGGATGTGTGTCTTGTGCACTGCCACATGTCATGTGTGTGGATGCCTGTGAATCTAGAAGAAAGCATCACTTCCAGGTGGGCAACTGTCTGACAGGGTTTCAGAACTTCATATTTCTGGAAGAATAGCAAATTCTTTTAAAAACAAAATCATATTTCAAATCCCTACATCTAATTTTAAATTCAATGAAATATCTCTAAATAAATATAAGCAGCTGTGTCTAATTTGACCATGTAGGATTTAATTGGATAAGTTGAGTAAATTGAATATAAGAAGAATAATTAGAGAGCTAATGTCATAATTCTTTAATAAAATTAATTTTATTGATTAGTAAGAAGAGTGTGGGGTTGTGTTGATAGACATGGGTAGAGACATCTGGATGTTTGAGAAATAGAACTCCTGAGCACTCAAATTATCAAGACTGTATAATATAAAACTTATAAACAATGAATGCTTCTTGATTTGCATACAATAGTCAGAGAAGTAATGATAACATTTATTCATAACTGAGGTCTGGGTGAGACATTTTGTTTGGGGGATATGGAGAAAGAGAATGTTTTGATTAGAGAATAAATGAATAGGGTGTGACCATAAATGATGTAAGCAATTTGATATAAGTTTAGATTCTAGGAAAAGAATCTCATGGAATAAATATTTGAGATAATAGCACAGACATTATGTTTAATCATGTGAAACAATGGAAAATTCCATCTAGGAAGAGTAATGACACTAAAAGAGAGAGATCACTCTTTCATAGACCTTATACTGATAATCAGTACCACTGATAATTAAACCAGATATTGGTAACAATAAATAAGACTGTCCATATTTTCATCTGCAAGGGTAACAGGTGTTTTTGGATATTTTGTGTATTTGCTTTGTTTTGTGTTGTGTTTGCTTGTTTGTTTTTGATACAGGGTCTCACTGCTTGCTGTCCTAGAACTCAATCTTTCAAATAAGCTGGTCTTGCATCTGCTTCTGAAGTGCTGGAACTAAAAAGGTAGGCATCACTACACCTCCTTAGTGTGAGATATTTTTAAAGCAACATCAGAGCCAAATATTTGCTGATGGCTTTGTCTAAATTAGCTCATAATTATTTTGTGTCATTTGGCTGATTGTAGCTACCTTGCTATTGTCCTTGCATTATAGGACATGTTTTCTTTTATCTGCTCTCTCTTCTCTCCTTTAGTTTCTGACTCATATGCACAGAGCTTCATTTATTTAAGAAATGGATGATAAATAACCTCTTTGAGAAAGGCAAATCTTACCCTTAGGCAAAATCACTTCAGTTGGGGCTGGAGAGATGGCTCAGTGGTTAAGAGCACCGTCTGCTCTTCCAGAGGACCTGGGTTCAATTCCCAGCACCCACATGGCAGCTAACAACTGTCTGTAGTTCCAGTTCTAGGCAAACACCAAGGAAAATAAATAAATAAATAAAGTTTAAAAAAAATCACTTCAGTTGGGATAAGAAAGCCTAGAGAAAGTTCAGATAGATGAGTATTCCATTGCTTGCTTGCTCAAATCTACAGTACCCAAGAACACAGTGCAAAAAAGAAAGGATCTGTGATGTGGCCAAATTAAAGAATGAGACACCTGAACAAGAGTGAGGTACTAATGAAAATCAATGTTCAAGGAGCTTGGGGATTTTGCCTGACTGGAGGTGAGCAGGGATGATAGCATTTATCCTGGTTAGGCAGATAAGGGTATGGTTCAGTCAAATTACATTCTTAACATAGTAAGAGGGTCTTTTCTGATTGGCTATTGGAAAGAAACAGCCCTTTCTTTTTGTCTTAAGTATTAGTAGTGTGGGAATCAAGGTCCTATTTTAGAAACAAAGATGAAAGAGCACTCTCCTAGCCTTTTCCATACATTTATAGATCTGACTATGACACTGGCATACATATTTGTTTGTTTTATTCTTCTCTATAACATTTTAGTTTTGAGAATTTCATTTATGTTTGCAAAGAGATATCATTTCACCTTACTTTCTCCCTTCCAGTCTCAATCTCACTTCCTCTAAAACATCCCCTCCCAAATTCATGTCTTTTACTTAACTTACCACTAGTTCCATGAGGAAATATCCATATGTGCATGGGTGTGGGGCCATTCACTAAAGAATGGGAAACTTACCAATGGCCACGTCCTCAAGAAAGAGTTTTTTCTGTCCTCAAGGAACTAGTAGATTCCACTAGTTCTTAGGTATGAAATGTGTCTTGAAGATTATCTATTTCATTGATGCCTGGATTTTGGCTGCCATGATCTTATTTATATATTGGATAGGTAGCCACAAATGCTATGAGATAATAATTATGATAATTATGTCATAACCATAAGACAACATTTTACAACACTCTTCCAAAACTTCTGGTTCTTACATTCCCTCAGCTTTCTTTTCCATGGTGACCTCTGTGCATTGTTGATTAGTGGGGTTAATGTAGATGTCCACTATAGGACTGAATACTCAGTCCTTTAAGCTCAGCACTTTGTCCAGTTACACATCTTTCTGTTGACTAATGCCTACTGAAAAAAATAGATTCTTTGATGAAAACTGAAATCAGATCAGGTCTGTGGGTATAAATATGCACAGTAAGAAGGCAATTACATAGAACAACTATCTAACAAAATAACATAGGAAGGTCCTAAACTTGTGTTTCTCATCTTGCCAGCCATGGCTTTTTGACCAGGACTATGATATTAGATATTGTGAAGCAGGACTTAAATCTAATCAAAACATGGTTTAGTAACCAAAAATAGTCTTATAACTATGACAGCAGTAAGTGCATCTTGGTTGGCATATTGGAATTGCAACATGTGTGGTCTAGTACAGGATTAGATTATTGATGCCTTTTTCCCCCACTGAGTAATTTCAGACCACTATTCAATAATATAAAAACTATCCAGCAAGGAGGAAGTTTCACAGCCTGTTTGAGATTGAAACTGCTTTCTCAAAGGCCTTGAGGAAAGATTCTTGAAACTTTGGGCAGGAAAAGCCATTGAATGCAGAGTTGAGTGTAAGAGATGGAGGTCTGGATTGTAAAGTTTCAGACAGAAGTGTGTGAAGTTCTTTGAAGACTCTACTGGAATCATTCAATATTTTGACTTAATAATCTGTGATACTGGTGAGCTGGGGTTAAAAGAGACAAGACCCCTTAAAATATAACCATCACTTTACTAGGAGAATCAATATTACTTTAGTGGTGCTGAAAAAAAAATGATTTTTTAAAGAAGCTACCAGCATTATTAAGTTTAAAAATATTGGACTGTTTGGAACTGTTTCTTCTCCTTCTCTTTCTCCTTCTTCTTCTTCTTCTTCTTCTTCTTCTTCTTCTTCTTCTTCTTCTTCTTCTTCCTTGTTTTTTCTATGTCTGTACATAGAAACTATGATTTAGTGAGGGCTAAGGCTATGCTTGGAAATGTGTAAGAGTTTCTGATATGTTACTGGATTTGGAAACATGAATAGCAGATGGAGCCTGGCATAGTGAGAGGCTAGAGAAGGAACTGATAAATATATAGCCCTAGGATTGAAGAGTAATGGAGAGAAGTTGCAAGTTTTCACCATTGTGGCAGGGTCAGAACTTCTAAAGAGAACCCTGGTGTAGGTATAGGCTAATTGCAGTAGAGACTCCAGGATGTTGGAGATGTTAATACCAGGGAATAACCACCAACAGCAGTAGCAAGTATGGATGGCATGGAACTGTCCTGAAACATTAAGACAAACCAAGTGTGCTTTGCAAGGCAGACAGGAAAATGAAACTTTCAAAGGTTTTTGGAGCCCAGATGATAGTCAAGCAGTAGGTGTTTATAGTGTTAGATTTAGATATTTCTTTGACTCTATGTGCTTATTCTTTCTACTTGAAGTAAAAAAAAAATATTTATTTAGTGAGCTTTTTTTTTCTTTTCAATTTTACAGGAGTCCACAGTTTATGAGGGTCTGAGGAAATACTGAAGGATGATTCCAGACTCAAGAAGCATGTAAGAGTAAAGTGTTTTTTTGTTGTTGTTTTTGTTGGTTTTTTTTCCCCAGCCTATCCAAAGTTGTTCAAATGTACAAAATGGCAACAAACCCCCACAGGAGTGTTCAGACTCTTTTTAAGCATAGGTATGGGGATTTTAAAAATAGGTAACCTTAAATATGACTGGTTAAATGAGAATCATTTATATTTTTATAAAGTCATTTGGCTGAGGTTTTAGCTCTGGACATACCTGGGCAAGTTTTAGAAACTGTGTTTGAGACAGTGTGGGGTTAACTTAGGCCTTGTTCAGGTTCTTTCTCTCTTGTTCCTATTTTGTGAATAAATAGCACTTTGTTGGGAAAAACACCTGTTTGCCCTCTTAAAGAACTGAAAGATAATTCAGTTGCAAAAGTGGAAAATTGAAATCCTTCAATTTGAGATATTTTGAATATTTTAAATAAATTTTTGATGTGGGGGCATCAAAAAATCATTGTATGTTTAGAAGGGAATGAACATTTAAAATGCTTGAATTTTCTACTGTGTAACATTTAAAAGTTGTAATGTTTTATATTATCATGCTAATATTAACATAATATATTAGAGAGAAGAAAGGAATAATTTATTAGTGATGTCTTCCTGTGTCATTAAGTTAATCAAGTTGACAAGGACTTAGTTGTCTTCTTTCCTTTATTTATTTATTTTTTTGACAACTCAACACAAGTCAGAGTTATTTGATTATTTGATGATAAAAACATTTATTGAGAAAATGCCTCAATCTTCATGGACTGTAAGTAAGGCTTTAGGGCATTTTCTTAATTAAGGACTGAGGTAGGCATGCCCATCTCATGAAAAATGTCTCATTCACTGAGCAAGTAATCCATAACAATGCAAGTTTAGTCATTTTGATTTGCATTTTCCTGACGGCTGACAATGTTGAGCAATTTCTTAAATGTTTTTCAGGTATTTGAGATTTTTCTCTTGAGAAATCTATTTAGCTCTGGAGCCCATTTTTTGATTTTTTTATTTATTTTTGAATAAATTCTCATTTTTAATCCAAGTATCCCCTTGTTCAAACTCTCTTCCCCTTCCCATCCCTCCCAGTCACTCTCTTCTCCCAATTTTCTTATCTCCTCCCCAGCAAGGGCAGGAGGTCCCATGGTCCCAAAGTGGTTTAGTTCAGCATCTACTCCAGGCAAGTCCACGTTCCTCACCCCAACATCAAAACTGGGTCACGTGTTCCTCTGGAGGTAATGGACTCCAAGGTATCGTTCCAAGGTGCTTCAAATTCCAAAGCTGTTCAGTAGTTGTGGTTTGCAGCTTGGGTATGCTTTGCTTTTTGTTTAATGTCCACTGATGAGTGAGTACATTTCCTGCTTATCTTTCTGTCCTTGCCAGGAGTGGAGGCTGAACTAAGCAATATTGGGACCTTGGGATCGCCTGCCCTAGGGAGTGATGGGGAGATGTGAAGTGGAAAGAATGACCTGATGTTGTGGGAGGGGGAAAGGACCTTGATTAAGGATGTACAGGGATAGAAAATGTGACTTTTTTATTCATAATAAAAATAAAAGAAAGTTAAAAAAAAGAGAGAGAAGGAAGGAAGGTTAGTGGTAAGTGGGAGGAGGGAGGGGAAACTGTTGTTTCTATGTAAAAAATAAAAGCCTTTTAAATAAAAAAATGAGCAAACCAGTGTGTGTGCAAGTGGTGTGTGTGTGTGGGGGGGAGGGAATCAAGCCAGTAATCAGCACTCCACCATCAAGCTTCTGCTTCAGTTTCTTCTCTGCATGAGTTCTGCCCTAAATTTTCTTAGTGATGAACTGTTTCTAGAAATATAAAGTAAAATAAACTATGCTCTAAGTGGCTTTTGGACATAGTGTTTTCTCACAGCATACAGTAGAAACCCTAATTAATGCAGTTACATAGCAAATGTGTAAATCTTCAACAGTAATAGAATCTTACCATATAGCTATGGTGGTTAGCCAAGGGTAATGATAATAGCTTATATTTGTTTGGATATTACTCTTCTCTCTAATCAGTGACTCATAAGATGTATCCTACACCCTGTGGTGTGATTTACATGTAATAATTCGTTTCTCCTAGGGGAAATGTTGTCCTTCCATGCACTGTAATTTCATTTGAACTCCTTGTTTAAAAGCTGAATTTTAAAATTAGCTTACTAACTAGTTGCTGCTCTATTCACAATACATTGAAAATAGAATTAACTCTAATTCTTACCAATAGAGGAATAATACAGAAAGAAAAATTTAATATTACTTAGCTTTATCCATTAAATTTGCAAGTAATTTGGCTGGATCTAGAAAAAAATAATAATTTATGTAATTTAGGCCCAGAATAAAAGCCCTATGTTCTTCCTAATTTGTTAATTCAAGCTTCAAATATATTAGTTTGCATTTTTGACTTGAAACAAAAAATAGAATCTGGAGAACTGGAAGTGATTTGTCTTACTTAGTGTTACTATTGCAGTGATAAAATAAAACACCTTAATAAAAAATAGTAATAACTTGTGGAATGAAAAGTTTATTTAGCTTACACTTTCATATCACTGTTCATAATTGCAGAAAGTCAGGACAGGAAATAAATCCTTCAGGGGCTGATGCAGAGACCATGAGAGAGTGCAGCTTACTGGCTTGCTCTTGCTTGTTCAGCATGCTTTTTTATAGGACCCAGGACCACCATCCAGGGATAACATTATCCACAATGGGCTGGGTTCTTTCTTCATCAATCAGTGATAAATAATAATAATAATAATAATAATAATAATAATAATAGATGCCCTACAGTCATATCTTTTAGAGGCATTTTTTTTCCAGTTGAGGTTCCTTTCTTGAAGCAAACTCCAGCTTGCAAAAGATCAACATAAAACTAGGCAACACAGGAGCTTTTTTGCAGGGAGAATATTGAGAGAGGTAGGGATATTATGTCATAAGAAAAATAAAAGTTGTGGTAGAATACTGGGGTTCATAAGGCCTGAACGTGGAAAGTAGAGGAGTACTGATCAAGTAAAAATATAAAAGGAAAGTCACAAAAATTAAGAGATCTAAAAAGCCTTAGGACACCTACTGTCTTACAACACAGAAAAAAAGTGGGGTGATAGAAAGACGTGAAAAAAAGAGGGGTGACTTCTGAGGGTTAAAGGGTTAGGCAGGGGTTGGAAAATGATGGGCAAGGGAACTCTCAGTGGGTGGAAGAACAAAAACTAATAATAATGGAAAAGTTTCATAGAATCCCACAAGTTAACATTTATGTTATATGTTTTTGATTCTAGAAACGTATTTCAGCATGGTCATCATAATGTTTCTTCCTTCTTTCTGAAATATGATCTGGAAGTAAGCACAATCAAATAGCAATTCTTATATATGAAGCTAAAGTAAACTTATTTCTAAAAAGACTTTCTGTGGAAACAAAAATTAATGAATGAAAACCATAGTAGGAGATGCTCCTGATGCCATCTTTTCCTCTGAGACTCAGCAGTGTTGACTACCAGGGTGATGCCTGAATTCCTTTGGCCTGCAGAAAAGCATTAAAGAGACATATTAATTATAATAGTGTATGTTGCATGTAGACTAAAAGAAGTATCACATATAATTTTTAAAATGTCCCATTTTTGATATTATAATTATTATCTATTATTTTAAAATATTGTTTATTACATATATTTACTTATTTATATGTATGAATGTGTATATGTGTCATGTGTCCATGCCTTGGTAGGCTGGTGAACAACTTTCAGGAGCTAGTTCTCCCCTTATATCATGAGGATCTCAGAGGTTGAACAAGGATATCAGGCTTGGCAGCTGGTGACTATGAGTTGAGTCATCTTGCTGAACCTAAAACAACTGTATTTCAAGTTGAAACATATAGTAGCAAGTCTTACCCTCAATTACAATTTCAGTTCTGTCTTAATTGGGGTTTTATTACTTTGAAGAGACACCATGGCCACAGAAACTCATATAAAAGAAACATTTCATGAGTGATGAATTAATTTCAGGGGAGAAGTTTATTGTCATCATGACAGGAAGGAAGGCAGTGTACAGGCAGACTTGGTGCTAGGGAAGGAGCTTAGAGTTCTACATCTTGACCCACAGAGATCACAAGAACACTGTTACATTGGGATTAGCTTGACTACATACAAAACCTTAAAGTCTGCCTCCATAGAGATATACTTCCTCCAACAAGGCCATACCTCCTAATAATGCCACTCCCTCTGGCCAAGCATTTAAACATTTCAGTCTATGGGGGACATTCCTACTCAACCACCACAATTTCTTCTGCCTGCCTGTTGTGAGTTCATGATAAGGAGCCATATTTTACTTTTCTTTTTACTTTCCTCAGTACTTGCTATATAATGTGTTTCATGTTTGTTGACAATTTACAACTATGTTAATATTAAAATGAATAGGAAGTTTGTAGCAATTTAAAGAGATATAAATAACATTAGTATTTTAAATGATCTGTAATATGTAGAACTTATCATTTTGATGTCAAGGTGTTTCTGAATACTGAAGAAACATACAACTACCATAGAATTGAAGTCAGTGTATTATTATTTTCCCTTCAATATGACTATGTATAAAATATTCATCATAGGTGGATGTAAAATTAAAAATCTAACTACAATTGTTGACATTTTTATAAAATAAAGATTTTTTATATGTTAAAGAATTTACATTAATAAGCTGAGAAATTAGACAATGTAAAAGTAATTTTTGTTAATTCTATTCTAAGAGACTTAATTTTAGTTAATTTTGCATTACTTTGGATTCTAAAATAGAACTGTTACATTTTTACATATATTCAATAAGTCCCCAACAAAAGCACATTTCAATGTTAATTATTTTTCTTAATGTAGAAAATTCTGAATTTGATATCTATGCTATTTACACTTAATACATATTGGGAGAAGGAATATCAGTTTTCTCCAATGGAGTGACATTGGGTATATCATCATCAGACTCCTGGGTAGAGGATTATTGAACAACATTAAATTGACTCCATGTTTTTTATTTTTCTTTATGTGTATATCTTTGTTGTTGTTATGTTTTGGTAACTTTTATATTTTGTTGCATTTTGTTTCAGTTTAAAGAGAGAGAGAGAGGAGAGAGTTTTAAATTAAGGGGGTAATGAGGTGGGAGGATTTGTGGGGGAGAAGGCATTTTATCAAAATATATTTTGCAAACATATTTAAAGATATTAAAAAGTGATAGCCACAAAATTATTTTTTTGCATGAATGGTGATGGAAAGCACTAGTTTGTGGAGTTTATATCAGTGGTTAGAATAATAAAGACATTTTTGAAATAGATCTCTAAGCATAGGAAAAATATAAATTGAGATATGAGATTGACTCAAATTGAAGAGCTTCAATTTAGCAAATAAAAGAAAAATGAGGCCTACATACTGTACATATGATAGGAAGCAACACCCAAAATGTAGAAGGAGCTCTGGTTTTTCAATAGCAAAATTCCACTGATCCTACCATTTTTTTTTTCTTAACTGAGAAAAGTGTTGAGATATTTTTACACTGTGTGAAGTATTGCTGTGATTGGTGTAATTAAAGGCTGAATTACAAATGGTTGGACAGAAAATATAGGCAGGACTTCTGGGCAGAGAAGAACTCTGGGACAAATAAAGGTAGATTTGCCAGCCCAAACTGAAGGAACCAGAAGTTGGGGAAACGGATTGCACAGAAGAAAAGGTAACAATCAGGAGGCATGTGACAAGAGATAAATGAATAGAAATGGGTTTATTTGAGTTATAAGAACTAGTTAGGGGAAAGTCTAGGCTATAGGCCAAGTTTTAAAAACTAATAAGTATTATTATTTGGTAGTTGGCTGGCAGAACAAAGAAGGATTGTTGCGAATGGCATCCAATGAAGGGACACATATTTTGATAAAGGACACATGAATGCTTTTTAAAACTTTCAAAACATGCAAATACAGAGCCAGACACAACTTCCTAGTCTCACAGTCTCTCAGAATAGCCACAACATACAGAGATATGACTCCCAGACACTGCCTGACCACTGTACCCAACCAGTGCCATGTTTGAAGCCATACAGTATGTTTAAGTAAAACTTGGCTCTCAGACACTCAGACCAAAAAGAACACTTTTTACAAATATAATAAAAACCAGATCAAGTCAATCATAGTTCTAAAATAATATTAATTTTTTTAAGAAAGACTAAAATAGTATAAACAGAATAAGCCTTGAAAAGATGAGAAATACACAGAATATTTAGATCCTCTACAGTGCTTGTTTTCTTGACTTTTAATTTTTCAAATGCTGATGAACAAATGACAGCTGCTGAGAGACAATGAATTATGGAAGAAACTGCTGAATTAAATCAGCCTATATAATTTGGAAATGCCTTAGTTTCAGAATGATAGCTGGGAAATTTGTTGTGTTGGGGGAGAGTTTATGCCTTTGTTTCTATAGGAAATGATAAGCAATGGATTCCTTCAAAGCAAATAGATCAGATTTGACCAGGAAAGACCTTCTGGTGATCTTGTGGGAGGAAGACAGAGAAGACTACAACACAGATGACTTCCATACCTGTGCATGGAAATAACTCTGAGACTGGATGATGTGGGATGTATAGGCCCTAGAGGCTATAAGGGCCTATGAGTCAGCCTGGTCTTAGCCAGCTTAAATTGGTTATAATTTATGTCTTAAATCATGTGCTTATAGCATTTTTTATACACATGGGTGTCCTTTGAATAGGCACTTTTTTATAAGCTAGCCTAGGGTCTGGCTTGGCAACAGTGGAGGATTCAAATGTAAAATAACCTGACCAAAACCGAAAAAAAAACAAAAGCATTCCACAGCAGCGAATTATAGCCCTTACCTCTCTCTGGGTAGGGGTCATATAAGGCTTGTCCTCCTTTTTATTTTCTTCTTTTCTGATATTTTTACATATTTATTACATGGTGATTTTTACATCATGCACCATTATCAGACCTATTTGATTCATACCCACTCTTATGATTTCCTCATTTATACAAAATGCTCATTCATGCTACTCATTTACTTACTGGAGCATAACTAAACTCCCTGTGGCCAGATCCTTAAAGAAGAGAAGTCTTTCCTCTCTAACACCCCTGCCAGAGGCCATCAATGCAGAAGTGAGGCACTGTGTTATTTAGCTATGTTCTAGCCTTGAACTCTTGTATACAATGACATCTATTTTTCTTTTCTCTTTCTTTCTTTCTTTTTTTAAAGTCCACTAATGAGTCAGTACATCCCCTGCTTTTCTTTCTGGGATCATGATACCTCGCTCAGGAGGACATTCTTCATATCCATACATTTGCCAGAAAATTTTAGAATATCATTTTTTCTTACTGCTGAGTAGTACTCCATTTTGTAGATGTACCACGGTTTGTTAATCCACTCTTCAGTTGAGGGGCATCTAGGTTGTTTCCAGGTTCTTGCTATTATGAATAATGTTGCTATGAACATAGTTGTGCTAATGCTTTTGGGGTGTGAATGTGCATCTAAAGGGTATGTACCTAAAAGTGGTGAGTTTTCGTCAGCTTTCCTGAGAACATATGAGGCCACAGCTAATTACAAGGGACTTGAGAGATTTTTATATAGCCTTCCTGCAATGAGAGGGAATATTTCTCATTGCCACAATACGAGATAAACAATAGACAAAACAAAAGTGTGTGTTAGACCTAAATATTTTGTGTTTAGTGGGAGACTTTTGCACATTGTAACTTCTGGAGCTGAATATCCACACTGTATTTTGGTTGGGAGTCAACTTTTTATTTTTTGAGCGGTTAGATTTTATGTGGAAATAGTTATGCCTGCATGTAAGAATTTCTATCAGGGAGGCTGCACATGTTGTTATGAGTGGGGATTTTATTGCTACCTACAGAGAATGAGAACCCTGATTGATCACCTAGCTCTGCACAGAATAAGGGGGTAAGATTGTGTTGCCACAACAGGCAGGAGTTTTTAAAGAAAATCCTACATAATCAAGATGCAACACACCTTGATGTTCCAGGATTGGGCAAAGGGGTAAGGTGCAGCAGCCATTGGAGTTTTCTGGCGCAAATCCAACCTTTGAATCCATTGTCTGCTGTGGGAGTTCACTCACAGACCTGGGCCCTGCCCCCAGAATGAATCAAGGTACTTATAATACTAGATGAACACAGACAAAGGCTTTTTTATGATGCAAGTTTAAGGTTACTTTTTGCTACACTATATGTATGTTTCTACTCTTATTTAAAGTATTTTACCTATGTAGCTCATTTTAAAATGTAATGTACAGTTTTAGTTCTTAAAGGTTATTATTACAAACTGTTTTGGATTACTAAAATAATATAGTCTAATGGTTAGTCATCCATAACCATTAAACTTATAGTCATGTCAGTATGTTTTCAAGGTCAAACAGAGATATATTTTAGATAGATGGTCTGTAAACACTTAAGAGACCTGCAGAATATACCACTTAAATTGTTTTAATAAAGTAAGGCTTTATATAACAGTAAGACTTTGCTCCCATCAGCACCTATTTAATTTGAAAAAAATATGGTAAACATTGACAAAACTCTATATGGAGTTTGTTTTCAACGTGGCAAAGCTAACCATTTGGCCAAGACACTGCCCTTGCCTTGACTGTTGACAACATTCTTTTCAGGTTGGACAAGCAGGAAACAAAAGAAAGCAACTGCCAAACTTTGCCAAGACAAGGTAGGACACTCATTCAAAATTCTTGTTTGCAGAAAAGTCTGCCAGATATTCTAGGCTTATATGCCCAAGATGAATGCTCCAGTGTTGCAGCGAAATCCTTGGTGTCTATCTAGGCAGCCATCTGTCTCTGTTGTTTCTTTAATTTTGGAAGTTGTTTGCTCTGCACTTCCTATTTATTCCAGTAATATATCTTTCTTGGGATGTTGATGTGGTCTAAAATTAAATAGATATAGTTTCACAGGTTTTCTTGTTACCAAATTCAAAAAAGAAACTCACGAAAGAGGTATAAAGTCTATAAGGTTAAGAGACATAAAGCCTTGTGTCACTTATCTAAAAAATGTTTTGAAATCTAATAAGGTCATTTTGAGTTGGTAATACAAGTTCAGCTAGAAAGTGAATTAGGTACAAATCTTTTGACTCACTAAGATAGCATATATATATATATAACAGAACTTTTTCTTTCAATTTGTCAAATACAAATGGACTGGAAATTGTAAATATAATTCTTACTTGAAAATTGTTTTTCTTATATATAGTTTAATTGTATTAGAGTTAAACTATTTTCTTTTTATTTAGATAAAAAAGGGAAAATATTGTTGAATACTTGTAGTGTGTGATGATGTATTGCGATTGTATAATAAAAGGCTGAATAACCAATAGATGGGCAGAAAATATAGGTGGGACTTCTGAGCAGATAGAGAACTCTGGGAAGAAAAAAGGCAGAGTCATCATCTAGAGGCATAAGAAGCAGGATGTTCAGAAGCTGAGGGGAGAGCCATGAGCTACATGGCAGGATGTAGATTAATAGAAATGGGTTAATTTAAATTAAAAGAAAAATTTAGAAACAACCCTAAGTTATAGGACATGCTTTCATTATTAAATCTACATGTCATTATTTCGTAGCTGGCTAGTGGAACAGAGAAAGTCTTATTATAGAATACACTGTATTTAAGTCTAAGATATTTGCAACTGATGCATGTTGGGAGAGGAAAAATCACTTTTAGTTAAAGATGAGCAATAGAATTAAGTAGGTTTTTTAAAATGTAAATCACACAAGTTGAAAACTTCTCACCATAACTAATCATAAAAGAAACACGAGACAAAGGTCAATATGATATCATTTCATGTGAATGACTATAGTAAGAAATATTTAAGAAGACAAGGCTAGAGAGAGCTCTATGTGGGTAAAGTGTTTGCTGCTCAAGCATTAGGATATCACTTTGGTTCCCAGAATCTGTGTAAAGTTGGAAGCAGTAACATGCTTCTGTATTCCCATGTTTCTATGGCAAGATGGTAGCATAGATAGGAGAACTCATAAAATTTTAACAGCCAGCTATCTTGATACACACAACTTGGAACAAAAAACTCTCAGAAAATGAAATGGAAGATTAGGATTCATTGACACCCCAGGTTGTCCTATAACCTCCATATATGAGGTATACTTTGAGTCACATAAACATGGGAATGCATTTATCAAATCACATCACACAAACAAATAGATTAAAGACAATAAATGTTGGAGATTGAGGAAAAGAAAATCTTTACATAGTGTTAGTGATGATTTAAGTTCACACAGCCATTATAAAAAACAGTATTGAGGTTGCTCATAAAACCGAAATAGAACTAGCTTGTGGTCCTGCAACTCCACTATCAAACCTTCATCAAAAGTAAATGAAATCAGCATGTCATTGATTCATCTGAACTCCCACATTTATGGCTTTAGTACTCACAGTTGTCCAGATATAAGAAATAAATAAATGACTATCAATTGTGAAGAAATGAAGGAAACTAGTAGACACACACGATGGAATGTTGTTCAGCTCCAAAGAAGAGTAAAGCTTGTCAGAACCAGCAAGTATATCAAATAAACTTAGCCAGAAAGAGAAAGAGAAATATTGCATGAATATTATTCACACCTGGATTATAGTTTTGACTAATATATAAGAGAACAAGATTAGATATATTGATTTTCTGATGGTATTTACATACTGTTTTAATACATATATAATGCTTAAAGTAGATAAACATACCTATTCTCTTGATAAATCTACTTGAAGATCTAGCTATAACATTCTTAAACATTTATATTCAAAGGGCTCAACATTTTACACAGAGATACTTGATCATGCATGTTTATTGTTATGCTATTTGTAATAGTCATGTCAATAGGATGTCCATAAGCTGTTGAATGGATGATAAAAACGTGGTGCATTTGTATAGTGGTATTACACTGTTTTGAAAAAAAGAATGAATTTTGACAATAAATAGATTGAACTAGAATCAATCATTCTGAGAGATGGCTCAGATGTAATAAGACAAATATTGCATGTTTTCTCTTATATGTGAGTACTAACTTTTAAGCTTTCAATATGTACATTACATCTGAATAATCCCAGGAGCAAGGGAGCTAGTAAGGGAGAAATGGAACATTCCAAGGGAAAAAACATACAGCAGTATTATAAAGTGATGGAGAAAATAGAATAAGGGAATTAAATTTGGAAGAAGTGAGAAAGCAGAAAATGAAATTAAATGAATTAAAATGTTTATACTGTTAACCTACAGTCAGTATACTTTTTCAGTTGTAGACATATCCTTAATGCATCTTTTCTTCAGTTCCATTTTGAAGTTCTCAATTTCTACCTAATGTTTCTTCTGTCATTACTAGTAACACTTTGATTGGTTTTAATAAAAGGCATTCTTTTTTCTGAACAAGCTTCAAAAATTTAAAGTATTTCTGTTTTCTTACATATATCTTAATGTCAGTGTAATGAAAAGCACCTATGTCAAAAATTGCATATGAGCTGCCTTTAATTTTCTCTGGCTGGATAATTACTCATTCTTTCTCACAGTCTTCTTGTGCAGAGTTTCAGACAGGTTAAAATATAAACAAGTTTTTGCCCAGTAAAATGTTAGTCTTTAATTCAGAGACATAGAAAAAGAGGGATTTCCACTAATAGTCCAATAATTTCTAAGCCTTTCTTCTTCCAGATTTACTGAATAAAACAGAATGAACATTTTTATTTTAACTAATTTATATATCTCAATACAACTTCAGATAAACTTTATATGAATTTTTAAAATGACCAAAATATTAACAATTGATTTATAATTATTTATGTTCAGATATTTATATAACTAGTTAGTTGAATCCATTCTCAGGCAGTATTGTATCAATTAGATTTTGCAGTTTACAAAATAAAAATAATATTTATTCTTCTTTCCCTTTCTTTAGAGGTAGAGTCAGGCTGGCCTTACAGTGATTTCATTTGTTTGCTATGTGCTGGGATTAAAACTTTGTACCAAAATTTCCTGATTTTTTTCATCTTTCTAAATTAATTTTCTCAAGGGTTACTGAGATGACTCAGTGGCTAAAGGCACTTACCATCAATGTCATGACTTGGTTTGGTCCCCAGATACTACAAGGTAGAAGGAGAGAATTTATTTTGGAATGCTGTCCATTGAAGTATAAATTAAATGCTGTAGCATGAACTTATGCAAAAATATGCATACATACAAATAAATGTAAAAAATTAACAAAAAAACTTAAAATTGACCCATGCATAAGATATTAGTTGTAGAATGACTCAGCACTATATATTATAAAATAAATTCTACTTCATGAGTTATTACTATTTCAAGATATTTTTTGATATATAATTTCTATTTGGTTTGGTCTCTTTTTTAGCTCTCATCCTTTGTATATGACATGCATATTTCCCTATTATGAAGTTGAGTGGTTTTTAACTTTAGGGGGATAGTGCTTTCCTGTGTTAAGCTAATTCACAATTCTGAAAGTCTTTCAAAGAAAATATGGTTTCATAAGCATAATGAAAATTCTGAGGCAGAGATTTTCCCCCCAAAAAGTGAAATTTTGAACATTTCTTTGGCTTATAATTGTCTGTCTGTGAGGAGAAATAGCTATGCTCTTCTTCTTTGAGCCTCTTCTCCATTGATTTTTGGAAGTAGATGAACAGTCTAGCATTTAATTCTTACAAATTTTCCAAAGAACAAGCTGTGCACAGCTGGTGTGCAATGATTACATTTTAATTCCTTAATGTTGTCTCATTTTGAAAAACTATTTTGTTACTAAAAAAAAAAAAAGTGACTCATTTCCTAAATTAAACTTAGCTATTTCAATGGCTATGAAGTAAATGTGCTGAAGGTCATCTTTCTATTCTGCTCCATAAATCTCATGTATCCTCTAGAGCTTTTTCATTACTTTGATCCAACTGTACTCTACAGATGCTCTTACAATACTGTTCTTCACTCATGACAAGTTTTCCCGAAATACAGTCAAGTGCTTGAAAATTTTCCTTGGCCCACATGTGTATGTGCTTAGGAAATCTGCTCACAGTATACAACTTTTCTGATTTACTTTAGTTCATAGTGATATTATGAGGTGAGTGAGGTTGCACCCAGTAAGAACTCCTGGGAAGCATGCCAACGGAGCTTAGAAAAACTTCAGTCTTCTTTATCTCTTTCGGTGCTGCTATTATTGCTCTGTGTCACTCAATGTTCTTTCCTTTTTCTCCATCTTCTCTGTGCAGGTGAACACACTGTGTGCTACTGTTGTGGCACAATTATTACTAGGGTCAAAATCAAGGGCCCAAGTGATCGTTGACTGAATCCCTCCAAAGTGTGCACAGATGTTTCATCTTTTCGAGTTCATTATGTCAGGTATTTTTGAGACAGTGGTAGAATAGTGACTAACATATACGAAAATTATTCTACAGCTTTATTTGAAAAAAAAAACCCAAATGAATAAATTATGATGTCTATGAATACTTACGTATATTTGTTTTTAAATTATTTTATAATTACAATTTGTTTCCTCTAATATTCTGGCTTCTTTTCCTATTATAAATAAAATAATTACCTTGATAAATATTTGTTTACTGAATGAAACAACGATAAATGCAGTTTTGTTTTATCCCTACCTTTGTGACTTTATATTACTGTACAACTGCTCAAAGAAGTTATTGTGTGAAGAAAATTCTCTCACTTACTTTCTTTTTTTTTCTTTATCTCTCTCTGTCTTTCTTCATATTTGAAAAATGCAGTGGTCAATACAATCTGTTACTGTTCTATAAGTAACTGTTATTCAGGCCACCTAGACTCTTTAAAAGCTCTGCATTTCAAGCATGTAGTTCATAATCAATTCTCATTTTTATCGTAAATATTACTAAACTCTTGAAATATATCTACTGGAAAATTATATTAAATCAAATTTAAAGAGGTTTGGAATTTTGAAAAAAATTGTAATTTCTATCCCATCTTATTAGATAAAACTATTATAAGTAATTTTGTCTTTTCTACAAAACAGTGCTTGAATATGCATATGTACGTTTAAAAAGGCAATTTAAACATTGTCATTTTAAAATATTTTTAAAAATAATGTGGCAATGAAACAATATGTATTACTACTATATATGAATATATAATATATATGAGTTTTAATAAAACCTATTTTGGTGGCACAGTTTCAGCAAAATGAGAAGGTACAACATTGACATGCAAGGGTCAGTAGCCTTCCTAAACACCCATGATGTACACATTGATCATGAAATCAAGGAAACAGTTAATTTACATATATTGTAACATAAAATATATAACTTATACATGTAAGTGAAGTGCCATTTAATGTTTAATACATGTGTATATTAGTTTAAACGATACTAAGCATATATAGCATATCTTAACCAATCATTCACTTTTGAAATAATTTGAATAAATGTCTTGTATTTTATAGGTATAGTGATTATTTAGCAAGATGTGGCTATATGTTATCAAAAGTAATATTTTTTAAGTAAATTTCATATTTTTTATGGGAAATAACAACTGAAAACAACTTTCTACTTGGTCCATAGATACTAATAAACTTGTTCATCAAATTGATTTTATTTAGTGAGCTCCATTGGCAAAAGTTAAGTGACAAAAATATTTTTAGAAATGAATCAGATTGTTTTGGATATAATAATATACTATATAAAACTGTGAAGCACCATCTAGTTAAAGATACTACCTACATTACAATCTTCCCACAAGGCTGTAGTACACAGGACTACTGGTTCTCATTATAATCTTCACATATTTTTAAATGTGTGTGTGTGTGTGTGTGTGTGTGTGTGTGTATGATGTGTGCCTCTGTGTGTGTGTGTGAACAAAGAAAAAAATGATATAGTGTATTTTTCACTGTTTGCTCCTTATTCCCTTGTCACAGGATTTCATACTAAACCTGAAACTATAAATATATCTATCAAGAACTACTCATCCTTCTGTCATTGCTTTCCATGTTCAGACATGTGAGAAAAAAATATTTGCTGAAGATAATTTGAGAAATACATGTAAACATATGTACCATGCATTGGCCACTAAACATAATTGCTGGTTATATTTTTCCCTTCATTTGTTTTAGAATACATATATATATATGTATATATATGTGTGTGTGTGTGTATGTGTATATATGTACACATATATAATTTTTACCATATTCAACATTTATTTTAATTTTTTATTTTATAGTTTTATAGGTTAGTTTTAACTCTGTGCTTTGAATATTTTTGTTTCATATTTTTTAATATTTTATATGGGTAAGTATATCCATTTAATTCTCAATTTAAGATTTTTCCACATTGTTTATTTTCAAATTTTATTGTATTTCAATTTTATACTCTAGTATTAGTGGGGTTTCTTCATTAACAATATTTTTATTTTATTGAGAACATTAATAATTTATGTTTTAGGTCACTGAAACAAAAAACCTCCAAAGCATAGCATGTTAAGCATGTATAACAAAAATTTTAAACTTTTGTCCAGCAAGTAAACATTTCACCTCCTGGAATTCTCCTTTTTCTTAGTGAATTTGTTATCATCATATCTCATATGTATTTATATTATACTTGAATTGGTTTTTTGAATACATATGAGCCTTTATTATAATCTATTAATGTTTCTCTGTGACTACATGATGTGAGCACATCTTATTTTTATTTTGTTTTAGTAACATGTGCTCATAGAAAAATATGATGCACAAAAAATTGTGACTTTTTCCCACTGGGAAATTTTTGAAATTGTATTTATAACACCTATATTGGAGACAAGTTATCTTAAAATCAGTTGTATGTTATTACAAGTATAGGTTCATTTAATTATTTTCTCTCATGGATTTTTCCTATGTTTTGCTTTTACCATTAGCATCATAATCTCAATAAAAAACCCATTCACTACTTTTTAGCTGATTTCTTACTACTTTAGCATTACTGATGCTGTTGTGCTCAGCAATACTATGTTTCTATGTCACCTAGCTGGCAAGTGTTCTCTTCCTTACCAACTTGCATCAAACAAATATATCATTAGAGTACTCAGATGTGCCCTATAATTTTTATTACCTGCAGATGACATAAGATAATAACCCTCATTATTCTTTTTATTTTTTATTGTTTTGTGAGAACCATCTCTTTAATTCTTTTCTTATATGTAATATCTTATCAACAGTTTTCTCCATGCTCCTATTCTCTCTCTTTCCTCTCTTCATAAGACTCACTCCTCTGTTTCTCTTTATAAAAAGTAAAGAACTTCCAGGATATCATCTGTACATGGCATAACAAACTACAATAAGACTAAGTTCAAATACTTATATCAAAATTGGACTCAGCAACTCAGTAGAAGCAAAAAGTCTCAAGATTAGGCAAAATTGTCAGCAAAGCCCCACACCTGCTGCTAGGAGTTCATCAGGAACATCAAGCTACACAAGCATAATGTATGTGCAGAAGACCTAGCTTGAACACATAAAGGGTATGTGATTTGTTTCTTTAGACTCTATCAGCCTCTATGGGTCCTATCATGAAAATTGTACTAGCAGTATATTGTATATAGGATTAATATTTATTAAGGGGTTATATAAACACTCAATGATACAATTGAAATTTAAGACAATTATTGGAGAGTGAAATTGTCACATGATGGATGGTCAATCTGCTCTTTAGGAAGGCAGAAACAAACAGGAAGGAAGGTCAATGTCCCATCCTCTCACATTCCATTCAGGCTCCCAGTACTCCAGAAACAGGCCTCCAATCATTGCCAGTGAACACCTGAATCCCTATGAGCCATATTCTCATGGTGACTTCAACCCCACTGGCTTCAACAATCCTTCTTTTACCCCTTCTATAGGGCTTTTCTGGCTTTGCCTAGTGTTTGGCTATGACCCTATGCTTCTGTTAAAACTTGGCTACTTACTAATTTATGATTATAAGAAAATATCATTCTGAATGATTTCTCTGACTTTGAAAATCTGCACTTTACTAAAATGGAAAACATGAAACTGGCAGCTTTCTGGAGAAGGACCAATTTACCCAAGAAAAAAAAAAACAAACAAAAACAAACAAACAAGGTCCAGATGGTTTCAGTGTAGAATTCTACAAGATATTCAAAGAAGAACTGGTACCCATACTCCTCAAACTCTTTCATACAGTAGAAACTGGAAAATATTGCCAAACTCTTTTTATGATGTCTTAATAACCTTACTACCCAAGCCACTCAAAGATGCAACAAAGAAACAGAATTACAGATCAATTTCCCTTAGGACTATTGATGCAAAAACTCTCAACAAAATTCTGAAAAACCATATACAACAACATATAAAAACTATCGTCCACCATGATCAAGTAGGCTTCGCCACAAAACTGCAGGGATGGTTCAGCATACAAAAACCACAAGTATCATCCATCATATAAAAAAACTGAAGGAAAAAAATAGATGAATATATCCTTAGATGCTGAAAAAGCCTTTGACAAAATCCAACACTCCTTTAGGATAAAAGTACTGCAGAGATCATATATTTTTTTTCTAAAGATTTACATACACACTTCAAAATCATTAACTCAACTATGTTCATAGCAACATTATTTTTAATAGCAAGAACTTGGAAACAACCTAGATGTCCCTCAACTGAAGAATGGATTAACAAACTGTGGTACATCTACCCAATGGAGTACTGCTCAGCAGTAAGAAAAAAAATGATATCCTAATATTTGCAGGCAAATGGATGGATTTGGAGAATATCCACCTGTGCAAGGTATCACAAACCCAAAAATGTAAGGAGGGAATGTACTCCCTCATTAGTGGACTTTAAACAAAAAACAAAGCATTCCCAAGCTGTAATCCACAACCACTGAACAGGTTTGGATCCAAACCACCTTGGACTGGCACCTTGAAGCCCATTCCCTCCAGAGGAACACCTAACCCAGTCTTTGTGTTGGGATGAGGAAAGCAGATTTGCCTGGAGAAGATGCTAACTAAGCTACCTTGGGACTGACCGTGGGACCTCCTGCCCTTGTTGGTGAGGAGATAAGGAGATGGGGAGGAAAGAGAGTGACTAGGAGGGGCAGGAGGGGGATGGGTGTTTTAACAAAGGGATACATGAATAAAAAGGGAGACTTCATTCATAATAAAATATATATATATATAAGTAAAAATAAGATACATTGTAAAAAGGTGCAAAAAACACTGCACTACTTTTCAACATTAACTTTATTTATATGTTTAAGTATTATTTATTATAGAGAACTATCTTATCTGCCTAATTCTTCAGTGAAATTAGATAGATATCATATATCTGGACATATAAAGAGGGCAGAGACAATTGCAGGTATTGACATGTGTTTGTCATTTGAAGCCATTACAACAATGTTGTTTTAAAGGGAAAATATTCACAAGTAAAAAGGATATCTAACAGAGAATCTCAGGTACACAAAAGAAGTTAGAAAAAAGTGAAGGCAGCCATCTCCATAAACCAGAAGTACTGGAAATATACACTAGTATAAGAATTCCCAATAACAAAAATATAGTAACTTCTGAGAAATATTCAGTCTTATATCATTTTAGGAAGACTGACAACATAGTATAAGTGCCAAGGCACTTACTTTTTCTGCAGCCAAGAAAAGTGCTCATTATTTGAGATCTTGTGATTCACTTAAGAAAATTACAACTTACTTCTGGCTTATTATATGTCAAATAGTTGGTAATTTATACACATCACTAAATTTACTGTCATCATAACTCTATGTAATAATCACTTTTTATTTTATTATCAGTATTCTAAAAATAAATGGCCAGAGGATTAATTTTGGCTAAAGAATAGAGTCTCCTTTAAAGAAAGATATTGATAAGATTTAACTCATCATTCCCTGACATGTTTTTACAATGTTTTGTAAAAAAACATATTTCTATTTGATTTTTAGAACCATCATGGTGCTTGTTAGTGACAAATTAATTGTAAACCTCACTACTCTGTAGCAGTTTCTTCCAAAATACTTGCTCTTGAAAGAGGGAGGTGGGGGCCAAGAGTCTTGGGGATGAAAGAGTAGGGTTTTTTTGGAAATCAAAAACTTGGAAGATTTTCCCAGGCATCTTCCTAGGATCAAATAAATGTTGCAAAGAAGAGACTGACCATCTAACTTCAGAAAAGAGATTCTCAGACTCTAGACTTGGCCTCTAGCTCTACACAGAGCTCTAGAATACCAATTTTGTCAGCCATCAATTGTACTGGAGAATGCAATTTGAAGATGTAGTTGATTTTTTTAAGCTAGTAATCATTCATCCATGCTCATTATATTACTCTCAATAAAAATATTGCTTATAAAATTTGGATTTTTGCTTAATTGTTACTTTGGTCTGTCATGGATTTCTTTTCTGGAATGAAAAGATATTGTGCATTTCCAAGAGTGGAAAATATCTTGCAGAATAATTAGAAAATAAAAAATTGAAGAAACTGACTTGCAGATCTCATTAGTACATGGACACTAGTAAGTTTTTAGTACACAGGTGAGATGGCTATGTGGATAGAGTTGCTTGTGGACAAGCCTAATGAGTTTATTTTATTTCCTGTATTTTATTCTCTTAACTTCTGAATGAGTTACTCTACCATCTCCAGATGTGCTGATATCTACATGAGCACACGAGTAGTCATATGCACTTACACACACACACACACACACACACACACACACACACACACACACACACACTAGACATGAAAACATCTCTAAAATACATAAATTATAAATACATAAATTATGTTAATTTAAACACATGCAGATATGCATATGATAAATTTAACTACATGAACAAAGATACTGGCTAAACTGTGATCATACTGTGATAGAAAGCTAAGTAAAAAAAATTTAAATATAATTGCTTATTTTTTGAAGGGAATAATTAAATTCAGCACCCAGTCACTCATGATTAATCTTATCTAGAAAACTTCCCCAAATATAGAAATTAGGGGATGAGAGAATGAGAGAAAATATGAAAAGTTTGAGATGAGAAAGTAAAAAAATTAAGAATTATGCAAGATGAAAAATAAAGAGCAAGAATTTGAGGTAGGTGGAAGGCATTTTTAAAGGTTTGCATTACCCATGCATTATCTATCAATGTTTTTAACCAGTATATTATGAACTCCTAATAATTCTTAATGCATAGCCCTCTTTTAATTATACTAACTATGACCAACAACACTACCAAAAATTATTTCACATAGATAATTTCCATCCATCTATCTTGACTACAATTTAAATCTCATTTGATGTCTCTGTTTTTATAAGAAAATTTTAGTTAGCTGTTATTAGGTCAGTTATCTAGTGACACATATTTTGTTTAGTAATATATACACAATAATTATTTATTTCTTTATCTATTTTGTGTGGTGGAAAACATTCTTTATCCTGTTGGAAATGCTGTATAATTCTTTGCTCCAGTTTTTGGCAATAACAAAGAAAAGCTTCAGAAAGCCTGTGATTAGAGAAGTTTCATAAGATCAAATCATGGCAGATAATTCAAGCCTATTAGGTCCTTTTCATCTCGATAATCATTAGGTATTTAATGCTTTGTGAACACTTCTAAATTAATGATTAATTAGTCTATTTTATGAGCCAGGTCAGTCAGTCCCATTATACATTTTGCTTTAAAAAAACTTTAAAGTCATGAAGAGAAGCTTTACTTAGAACTCTAGTAGTTGCAATGTTTGGGGATATTCAGAACTGAAGAAAATATTGCTGAATTTTATTAAAATATAACATATTGCACCCTTATTTGCAACAGTTCTAAAGGCCTGCAGAATATTTCTAAATCTGCTTAGTATTTTGTGAATCCAAAATGATAAAATCTATGTGATACATTAAGGGAACCTTTTTTGTTTGCATGTGCAAATTGCTGTAATTTTCACTAAAGGGCTTGTTCTATATTAGTAAACTTTACAGAGTACAATGAAAGCAAGAAAAGATAATCTCAGGGCAATTTAGACAATGCAAATGGAAACACAGGTAAAGACATTAGAATAACAGGGGAAGAAATGAGAGTCATGTATGTGGTAGAATGATGTATGAAATAAAGTATGAAAACATGTTAACTTTATCAATGTCTTTAAAAATGGGAATTAGCAACTGTAAAAATGTTATCCTCTGAGTCTGAAAGACATTATCATTCTCATCAGAGCAACTCTACCTGCTTGTGAAAATCTGCTCATGAAAAATCCTCAAGACTAGACTTGATGTTTCCTTCACAAATAAAGAACTGGAGAGTGTCTTCAGAATTTGATCTGAGCTCCATCTCCCTCCAGCACATTTTTATTGGATATATGCAATTATACCTTAAATGCATATGCTATATGTGTTCTCAGGAGGTTCTAAAGTATACAAACCATGGAAGGTTAGCTGAAGGAGCACTCCACATATAGTTATAAAGAAACTAATCTATACTGGTGTGACGATTTTCAGTGGTGTAGCTACACTGGAATTTGTGTTTCTTTAAGTAATGCCTCTCCTAGCTTCTGTGAGGCAAAGGACACAGTCAATAAGACAAAAAGACAGCCGACAGAATAGGAAAAGATTTTTACCAATCCTACAAGTGACAGAGAATTGATCTCTAAAATAGATAGAGAACTCAAGAAACTAGAGCCCAAAACCCTCAAAGAGAATTCACAGAAGAAGAATTATGAATGGGTGAAAGGCACATGAAAGAGTACTCAACATCTTTAGCCATCAGAGAAATGCAAATCAAAACATCTTTGAAATACAACTTTATAAGTATGGCTAAGATTAAAAACATAGATGTCAGCCTATGCTGGAGAGGATGCAGAGTAAGGGGAACATTCCTCCATTGTTGGAGGGAGTGTAAACCTGTTCAATCACCCTGAAATGTAGCATGGAGGTTTTTCAAAACTAGAAATCAATCTCCCCAAGGATCCAGCAATACCACTCTTGGGCATATACCCTAAAGATGCACATATACACTCCAAACGCATTAGCTCAACTATGTTCATAGCATCATTATTCATAATAGCAAGAACCTGGAAACAACTTAGATGTCCCTCAACTGAAGAATGGATTAACAAACTGTGGTACATCTACACAATGAAGTACTACTCAGCATTAATAAAAAAAGTGATAACCTAAAATTTGCCTTCAAATGGATGGTTTTGGAGAATATCCTCCTACGTGAGGTATCAGAAACCCAGAAAGAGAAGCAGGGAATGTACTCACTTATTAGTGTACAGAAGAAGAAGAAGAAGAAGAAGAAGAAGAAGAAGAAGAAGAAGAAGAAGAAGAAGAAGAAGAAGAAGAAGAAGAAGAAGAAGAAGTCATTGCATATAAGAGCTCAAGTCTCGAACATAGGTAAATGACACAGTACTTCAATTCTGCAATGATGGATTCTGGCAAGGGTGAGGGTGAGCAAAGACTTGTTTTGTTGAAAGGGCTGGACACATGGAATTTAATTATGCTCCAGTAAGTAAATGAGCAGCATGAATGGGCTTTTTTCAAAATTGAAAGATCATAAGAGTGGGTATAATATTGAGAGGATTGATAACTGAGTTTGATGGGGTGCATGTTGTAAAATCACCAAAAAATAATTACAAAAATAAAAAATAAAAATCGAAATGAATGCTTCTCCTATGATTTGTGAGCCAAATAATCTCTCATTGATTCATTAAGTTGAACTTGAACAATTCTTTTCTTTTTCAATGGGGCTCTAATGAGAATGAGTAGACATTTATTCCTGTTTCCTTTAGGAAAGTGTATGGCACACACTTCAGTGGTAGCATACACTTGGATTCAGAACCTATGTCATTCAATAAGAAAAATAATTCTTATTTTTTGTAAGTTTTCATTAATTTTCCTATTTCTAAACTCAGTGATAACATTTTTCTTAGGTATTAATAATAATGACTGCTTCCAAAAATCTCAATATTAGCACTTAAGTTTTTATGTCAGTTTTAATAGTCTCCATAATTGTATAATATGAACTACAAATAATATTGGATTTTAAAGAATTGGAGAACACAATATTTCATGTTAGATTTCTAAAAAATTTCTTTGTCCTAGAACTACGTGAAGGTTTTCAGATTTTACTAGTCTAAAATATTTATAACAAAAAGTCTGTAAATATGTGCAAAAAGTTCAATATGGTTTTGTTATATTTTATTCACTGATGTAGTAGATTATTTTAATATTTAGTAAAATAAAATAGTTTACTGTTTGAAAATTGTGAGTTTTTGTTTTTTTCTAAGATTAAAAGACAATAATATCTTTTGATCTTTCAAACTACTGAAAGTATTTTGTATTTGGAATTTGAGACTTTGTAGTAACTGTTCTAAAAAGTTTTTTCCTCATGAAAATTGAATATATAAGTAGAACTTCTCAGAGGAAGTATATCAGATCTTCATTCCACTTTTAATAATCAGCTGAAGAAGTATAACTAGGAAGGTAAATGGAGGATATAACATGATTTTGTGTTATCTATCAATGACTTTTGCTTTACTTATTGATATATGTATACTCAACTATTCTTGTCTTATCTTCACTATATAACCAGATCCAAGAACTTGCAAGTGAACGCTTTTGGCCTGTAAAGCAGAAAACATTTACTATCAAGCCATTTACTGAAAAATGTCCTGTTCTGATTCATGTTTTTGAAAATTTCTTCCTTGAGGATATGGCAGACATAAGAATGTTTCTAGGTTGTATAAAAACTGTCAGAAAAGCAAAAGGTAAGTAAGATTTGTGTGCTTTTTGTTGGCCTCAGCCTCTCTCTGTCTTTACGTGAGCCTCAATCTGCTGTGACGACAAGCATTTAAGTGAAGAATACCATGGAAGAAAAACATATTTTTATCCTGCAGAATGCATTTCTGAGCTTATCTGATAATTTTGCTAATGTAATTTTATGGAGAAAAGTGAAGTATTTGAACGCATTGTCTCAGTTTTATGTATCAACATGTCACTTTTTACTTTTTGTACTGAATTTTTACATTTCAAAAAATAAACTTTTATATTCCCACTCTAATCAATGTATCGGTGTCTATGTGAATGTAAATGCACATTTACACACATACTTACATACCTATATTATATATGTATATCCAGTCACAATCATAGTCACTTATATGTATATAAGTATATTTAGTCACATACAGGTATATTTAGTCACAGTCATAAGAATATATAAATTTGTTCAGACATATATGTATACTGACATGTACATTCAATTATAAGATTTTAAATTGTCATGATGTTTATGTTCTATATTATTTATATGTTGATGTCAATTAGTTCTATTAATACTTCACTTATAAATATTACTTTATATTTCTCTTTAATAAAACATTTTACATAGATATCAAACAAAGATAATTTTAATCAGAGTTTCCTATGACCATGAGTTTGTAATCACTCTGTCTCAACTACCCAAACACTGGAATAAAAGGCATATGCCACCATCCTAGAAATTTTTTTTAAATATTTAATGTGGTTTGAATATTTTTTTAATTTTGTGTATTTTTGTTCATAGATGTGTGTATGTATCTATACATGCTTGTGCAGGTTGAGATGTATATGTTTGCTTATAGAGGCCAGAGTACAAAATTAATTTTCTCCTTCAATCCTCTAAATATTTTTTATCTTTATTAAAAGTTTTTTTATAAAAAATATTTTTTTTATTTTCCTCTCTCATCACTACTCTTAAACACCCCTTATCTCCCTTCCTATGCCAACGCATGTTTCTTCTCTCTCTCAATCCTCCTCCTACTGTATTGCTTTGTCTCACCTCAATATGAAAGTTTATGTACAGTCTAGCCTTAATATAAAAGTTTATGTGAAGTCTTATTTTAACTGTTTATGCCATGCTCAGTCAAAATTCCTTGGAAGCAAACTTTTTTTTGTTTTTGGAAAGCAGAGGAGGAATGCATTTGGGAAAGACAGGGAATCAGGAAGGGCCTGGGAGGAGTGGAGGAACGGAAATGACTATGGGCATGGCAGGATGTAATTTTATGTGAAAAGGATAAAAAGAATGAAAATTAAAGCACAATATCTGGGAAACAACAGCAACAATAACAACAGGATGATTAAAAAATAAACAAAAACAGAAAAGAAATAAATACTGTGAGATAAAACTACCCAAACTGAAGAAAAAACACACAAAACCATGGAGTTTGTCTTATCTTGGATAATTATTCTTGGAAATGGAGCATATCCTGGAATGTGATATCCAGTGGCTTGACATTGTAGAAATCAGATTTATCTTTGCCAGAAAATACAATTTTGTTTAGGGGTGGGGTGGGAGTTTTGCCTACTTTCTGTTCTCAGTACTGGGATTATGCTTGGTTTGAAACTTTGCTAGTCTTGTGTGTGCTGACAGTGTCTGTGAGTTCATATGTGTTTTACTAGTGTAAAAATCTGAAAGTAACTGTTTCTTTGGAGGCATCTACCACCTTTGGATTTTACCATATCACTGCCTATTCTTACACTAAGCCTTGATGAAGGATGACTCTTACATATTATTTAGGATTAAGTGTTCCAAATCACTCATTCTCAGCTCATTGTCCAATTCTCATTCTCAGTGTTAATCACCATTTACTGCAGAAAGAAGCTTCACCTGAGCAGTATGAATTCTAGTTAAAAGAAACTCAGAGCCAGACATCCAGGAATGGCTAAAATATCAAAGAAAGGAACACCACAGTCAAATCTCACTCAACTATCTCCCAGCTTCCTCAGCCTCTATCTCTGGAATTATGGAATTAAATGCATAGGTCATCACTTCTGGATTTTCCCATGCTCAGATGTTTGCCAGTGAAGCCAAGTTGTCTGGCCTTGTACTCACAAACATTCTCTGGATCTCCACTTTGGAAAAAGTGTGAGTTATCACTGTTCTTTTTATCCCAAGGATTCCCAGAGTTCTAGATTGGTCTCTGCCTTAGTTGACTGTGGGTTGATCTCTTGATATTCCAGGTTTCATTAAAAACATATTAGCACATATTCTCTTTGTGTCAAAAATAAACAAGGCTGTAACTAACATAAGAAAAACTATATACAATAGATAAAATAATTATAAACAATATATATAGACAATAATTACAAGAGGAATGTCCAGTTTGTTAACAATTGACAAATTCAGAGAAAATATTCCATTATTTATCCTATTGTGGTGAGTTCAAAGGACTGTATCTACTTCACTTTGTATCTAACTTGTATTATTAACTAAAAACTATATTTTGATGTCTCTTAACGTTACACGCTTTAACTTCCAAGTGAGTTTTTTCTAAAACTATCATTAGAAAACTATTAGTATTAACTATCACATCTTCAAATGCCTCAGAGACCCACAAAGGAAATAATATTAAGTAAATAGCATGGGAAAGCAAGTAACTTCCAAAAAATGTAAGAAATGAAACTGCTGGCAGCCTGGACAGTCACTCAAGATTCTTCTGTCTCATTGAAGCATCCAGTTTTGGCCTATAGGCCTAGCATGTCTGACAGACCTCTCTGTGCAGCAGGATACTTCCCAAGTCCTTCTTACCTTGTCTTGGCAAGATTCAGCAATTCTTTTTTATGTGTGTCTCCTTCTTGTCCATTTTGGCTATCATATTGTCAGCAGTCAAGGCAAGAACACTGTCTTGCCCAGTAGCTAACTTTTGTCACAAAAGTCAGTTCATATGGAGGGGATTCTTAGATGTTCATAATCTTCTCTGAAGTAGATTGATGCTGCCAGGAGCAGATGTCCCTATTGTCATAAAAGTAATAAGAATCTATATTTTGAAAATATCTAAAATGCCATATTCTATGGATCTCTGAAGTGTTTGAAGAAGATTGATATTTGTTTTTCTTTTTTTTTTAATTCATCATTTCCAGATATTAAAAGCAGTCTTGATGCCCATAAACTGATAATGAAAGTATGGTACATATACACAATAAAATATCATCAACTGCTAAGAAAAATAAAATTAAAAACCTTTCAGGCACATAAATGGAACTAGTAATAATTATTGTGTGTGGGATGAAAAAGCAAACTGTAGCAGGGAATATGGAAATAAAAGATTGATACTAAAGGCTGTTTGAAAAGACATGGAAAACAACTAATGTAAAGCTTCCAAGGATACATATTTACATGAAAAAATTTAAATGGAGCCACTATATAACGCAGGAGACAATCTCAACTAAAACTTATTTTTTACATGAAGTCTATCTCTGAACCTATAGCTTACCGCTTTGATTAGACTAGATCTTCCCATCTCTGTCTTCCTCATGCTAGCCTACAAGTCTGTAACATACTATCCAACATTTTTATAGGTGGTTAGGATTAAGCACAGGTTTTCATGTTCCTTTGTCAAGTACTATAGACTAAGCCATTTCCTTAGCTACAGAAATATTCTAAAAAACTAGATGTTCAATAACATCAATCACTGGGTGGTAGTATTTGAACTATGCTTACCCGTACTATTTCACAATGAATATTAATGAAGGATAAGGTTTTTAATTTGCATAATTCCAGTTGTAATAACAGAATATTTTTAATGCTATTGTTTTCTATGTTTAAATCTTAAACATAACATATGTTTGGTAATTGTCCATTTGCTTGATTTTAAAAATATTACATATTTGTATTCACAACATATATTTTTATGGTGATATATTGTATAAGCTCTAAAGAAATAAAGCTTGTCTGAAGATCAGAGGACAGAGCCAGCCACAGAGTCAGTCATAAGGGTAAGGGAATGGTAACAGATTCCTTCAATCTTAGCACTTAGAAGGCAGAGACAGAGATCCAAGTTCTAAGTTCAAGGCTAAACAGAGTTATGTGGTGGTGGTACACAACTTTTATCCTAGTACTAAGGATCCCATGCCTCTGCTCCCAGGACTTGGTAAACATAAACACCTTTAATCCCAGCATTAGGAAGGTTGAACCAGGAAGTGATATGGCAAAGCAGAAAAATCATATATAGAGGAACAGACACATTTTGTCCTTTTCCAATTTGGTCTGCTATTCTTCTCTCTTTTTCTGTTAAGTTTGAAAATTTGTGGAGACAGGAACTTTTTAACCTAAGAAGTTGCTTAGGTGAGCAATGGCTGTGGCTTGTTTCTCTTTCTATCTGATCTTTCAGTTTTTCCCCCATTTCTGGCTCCTGATTTTTATTAAAAGACAAATTAGAATTTGTGCAAAATGTTTTCCTCTCTAATAAGTCTTAGATGCATAACTTAGAGCATTTGCTGCATATATGGACTCCAGGACTGTAGTTTTGAGAATGTGCTCTTCTTATTTCAAAACCTGTTGTCTAGACACTTCCAACCTACCTGAATATAAATGCATGAATTTAGGGCCCAACAATCTATATTGTTGTGTACACAGTTTATTTACACTCTAATATTTTAGCACAATTGTACTTAGTACTTGTACATAACAAATACAGTCACTCTTCCTATGACTATATGAGGCATAGTTGTGGCAATGATACATTGCTACAAAAATATCATTGTAGATCATGATTTCTGTTTTGTTGAATAATATAAACCAGGAACTTCAAATATAATTCTTCAAAACTTGAGGTCCCATGAAGTTGCTCCTTAAGCAATCAACGGGAAGAAGTTATAGGAAAAGTGTCACAGCTTATAGTTAGTAATTACAGAGCTTGTACTTCATTGCCAGAGATGATTGTGTTTTCATCTATTTTAAACATTCAAATACTTCTTGAAATTTTTACATTATATATAATGATTTAAGAAATAGTGCTGCTACTAATGGAGAGACTTTCAAAATCAATAAAATCTACTTTCTTATTTAAGAAACTATATTATTCTTTTTTTTTTTAAAAAAAAGAATTAAACCTCAATTGTTTAATGAGAAAGTCTAATGTTCTTTACTGCTCTTCATTACAAATTTTTACTGAATAAAGATAAATGTGATTTCAATGACAATTCTTTAAATAACATTTGTATTCTTTGAGAAATATGTTACATGTGTTTATTTGAGGTCCTACCTGAGCAAAAAACAAAAACAAAAACAATGAAGCTATCATTTTTAACAAAAATTATTATAAAAATCAAGGATAAATATGAGTTGTTACCCCTTTGGGGTGGAAAAGCTCATTAACAAGGTCTGCATATCAGATATCCTACAGAATCGATACTTACATTAAAACTCATAACAATAACAGAATTACAATTATAAATAGCAACAAGAGTAATTTTATTGTTATTGGGAGGTCACTGTAACATGAAGAACTATATCAAAGGGTCACAGCTTTAGAAAAATTAAGATCCACTGGTTTTAAAGGATGTTACACTTTACACTGGTATGTATCTCAGTGAGAAATGTAAACACCAAACCAAACAAAAATCTTTTAATTTAAAATAGTCCTGCAAATAAAATATGCTAAGACAATTGTGACACAAACCATGTTGAAGTAATAACCTTATTTCACTTAAGACACACTTTATGCAATTAAACCCCTATTTGAGACTATTTGGGTAACCAGAATTTAAAGACTACATAGCTCAGAGATCTAGGGTAAAAGCAAATTCTCTGACCTTTGTATTACCTCATATTCATGTCCTCTTGGTTTTTTTTTCCCTGATAATCCATCAAGTTAAATTTATATTTCCTATTACTTGTGGGTTTAGAGGCATCTGGAGCATGAAACACCTACCAGGGGCCACATTCTTAGAGAAGGGTGACTGCCTCTTCACTAAAAGTCATCATCTTTAGCTAGGGATGGGAGCGCACACCCCTCCTTTTCTGTGCTAGAATATTAACTGGCTTGGCTATATGCAAGTCTTGTGTAGGCAACCACAGCACTTGAGATTTTATTTTGTTTGTTTCTAGGCCTGGAGAATAATATTTTAATTTTTTGTAATACTGTGTGTATACATTATATGTTGATAATATCTACTTATTCATTTTTTTCATATAACTCCCTCTACATTATCATCAACATTTACATCTCCTAAATTAATGCCTTTTGTATTTCAGAAAAATATATCATTGAGGTTAAATAGTGCTGTCCTTCTGCACAATGGATAATCAATATATTGAGGTTTCTGAATTATTGTATGGGTGAAGAATTTTAAGGACTGCACTATTGAGTTTGAAATTCTTGTAATATATTAGCAATGTTTCTTATAAAAATCTATATGGAGAATATTATTATTAGGAGGTGATGGATTAATATCAACTTTCAAATAAAAGGTTTCCATTCTGAATAACATTTTATCAAAGGTAATGAGATAGCTTTGAGATCTGTCAACAGATCTGGGAAATTTCTTTACATCAG
This sequence comes from Sigmodon hispidus, assembly GCA_004025045.1. NCBI lineage: Eukaryota > Metazoa > Chordata > Mammalia > Rodentia > Cricetidae > Sigmodon > Sigmodon hispidus. The sequence continues at coordinate 77,047 of PVIH01007555.1, forward strand.
CCTTCTTGCTACATTATTTCAATCTCCACAGGTATTTCAGTGTTAAACTAATTTCGTAAAGCCAACAGTCTTATGAGAGCAGACATATAATTTTTTTCTTATAAGTATTATCTCACTGAAGTATTCAACAAGGTACTTAAATAGAAACTATTTCCTTTTACAATATGTTTGCACATGTATTATCATGCTAATTTTATAAGTTACAATTGAGTTCTTAAGTAGTACAAAGCAATTTAATTTACAGGACAAAATATGATATGTAATCAAAAATATTATTACAATTTTCATTTTAATTTGAAAATTATAGTACATATTTTTGTGCTCCAAAAGCAAATGCTGTCTGCTTCCATTAATATATAATTAAATAAAGTGTGTTGACAAGACTATCTAAGTGGGAAAATAGAAGTTGCTCAAGTTCTTCCTTCACTGAAACATCAGTTTGAACAAATAGTGAACAAAAATAGCATGCAGGGACTAGAGTCTCCAGAAAAAAGATCCCAATACCCAGAATATCAGAAATGACACCCTGAGGAAGGCACGATGAACAATCTAGCATTGCTTAGAATAACCCTTTCTTAAGCTTTCGGTGTTATGTGGAAGGAGATTCTTACGTTTCTGAAAGGAAAAGTAACTTAGGTTGCCATAGGTCCTTTCCAAGTGAAACTTAGTGGCACTGTAGACTAATTTTTAAGCTTCTCTATGCTAGACTGGATATCTTAACCAAAAGTTTAGAAAAACTCTGAATCTACATTGTATATTTCCATCAGCAATAGGTCAGTTCAAGTCTAGCTGTTGTATTTAGAAGTCTCCAAGCCCAAACTCCAATAAACTCCTATGGTAACAGAACATTACTTTTCTTTGTTTAAATTGCCTCATTCAATCTCAAGCCTTCATACAATCAGTATTAAGTTAGTAGCATGTTAGTTCCAGCTTCTGGTCTGCTGTGGTAGCACCAGGCAGTATTTCAATGTTTATTGCATACAGTACCATTCAGATTGTCAATTCACAATTTTGCCTGGGCTATGTGATGAATGGTATTCTTTGATAAAGGCAGTATATAAAGCCCAGGAGATGTATTGGACTCCATGATAAATTGCACAGATACCACATAAGGTCATAAAACTCTCAAAGTATCAGGCAATACCATAATGCAAACATATAAAGTGTATGAAACAATTCTAATTATAGAATATATGTAAATCACCCCAACAAATAAAAATAATCCACAATAGCAGTCTTATCTATCTATCTATCTATCTATCTATCATCTATCTATCTATCTATCTATCTATCTATCTATCTGTCTATTGTCATCTCTTACTCTGTAGCCTAGGCTGATTTTAAACTTATTATGTTGCTCAAGTTGGTCTCAGGCTTGTAATCTTCCTGCTACAGGTTTTTAATTGTTGGGACATTAGGTTCATACCATAATGTCAGATATATTAGTTCTAAATAAATAAACTGAGCTATAATTGAATACTAATTTTTAAAAATTGATCAAATACTTAGGGGATGTACTCACTCATTAGTGGACATTAAAAAAAAATAAATAACCCCTAAACTGTAAACCACACGATTGAACAGCTTTGGATTTGAAAATTATATTTAATATAGTCTTCTGATGTTCATCTGATCTTAACACTATTTATTCTACACAATGGCATTGTTACATTTTTTTCTTGTCACTCTTATTTATTTATTTTAAATGAAGTCCTTTTTTCTCATGTAAATAAATATATAACAAATAAAAAATTGATCAAATTTGATATAGTGGAAAACAATTTTAGGCACTATTTCCACTATGTTTTAGAGACTTAGCCAGGGTCAAATGAATGACCACCCTAATTGCCATTATAGAACCTTCATCCAGCAACTGATAGAAGCAGATACAGATAGGTAAGTAGTGGGTCAAGTCTCAGTCCCATCTAAGAGAGAGAGAGAGAAAAGATTATATGAACAAAGGGATCAATACACGGAGACAGTTAACTTGAGCTATTGGGAGCTTACTAACTCTGCAGTGACAGCTGAGCAACCTTTATGGAATGGAACTAAGCCCTCTGAATGTGGATGACTGTCCAATGGCATGGGGAGTTTGTGGAGCCTTTTGAAGTCAGTTGGACCAGAGTTTATTCCTGGTTCACAAACTGGCTTCTTGGAGCCTATTCTCTACAGATGAATACCTTTCTGAGCCTTGATACCAGGGAGAAGAGCTTGTTCCTACCTCAACTGGATATGCCAGACCAAATTGACTTACCCTGGGAGTCTGTACTCTTTCTGAAGAATGAATGAGGGGATGGAGTGTGAGAAAGCTGGGAGAGGATTGAGAAGAGAAGAGTGAGGGGGAGCAGTGCTAGGTATAATAAAATAATTTAAATGAAAAAATTCACAAATAAAAGTTGACCAAATTAAAAAAAAAATAAATGAAGGGTAGAAATTTAACAAGGAAATAAAATAAGGAACAAAAAGGGGGGGGGAACTGAGCAAAATTAAATAAATGAATGTCATAGAGAGCTTCTAAAGCAGACCTGGTCTGTATAATTCAAGGACAAGTTATTAAAATTACTCAGTCAAAGAAACAAATAAACAATAACAAATCAGTGAAGAAAGCATAAACGAACTAAAGAATATTGCCCAGAAAAATATATAAATTCTAAGAGTCCTAGAACAAGCAGAGACAAAACTAAAAGAGTGATATATTATTTTAAAAAATAACATTTGGGCTAGTAGGACTTCAAATGCCGTGTGTTGTGGAAAAATTCTGAAATCCTAGGAAAAATCACAATTAAAAATATTTTCAGCTACATAGAAAGTTAAAAACCTGTCTAGCATACCTGAGATAGTGTTTTATCGTTTGTTTATTTTGTTTTTAAATAATCTGAAAAGGAAACTGAGTAATCAAATCCTAATAAACTTCCCAAAATAGAACTTCATGAGCCTTACTGTTATATATAATAATACAATTTAAACAAATAAAAGAGAATTTTGAAACAAGCAAGGAAACATGACTCACAGTAAGAAAACCAAATAAACATTTCAAGTGCTTTTGTAGCAGAAATTGGGCAAAGTAGAAAGAAATGGAAAGCTAAATCAGACTTTCAAAACAAACATCAAAAAATACCTTACCAGTCAAAGAAGTTTGTCAGAGAAGTTTTCTTGATAAGAGATGAAGACTATATATGTTATATCTGTGGATATGAAGACAAATGTTTATAGATTTTTTAGCAATTGTGCTAGGTTCATAAATTAGTTGTAGATTCTTCTCAAACAATTATAATTTCACTAACACTGGAATTTAGATAGGTTTTTATTGCAAGACAGATTTTGTCCTATGTTGAGTAGCAGGTCTTAAGTCAATTAGAAAGATTTGGCTATGTTCATGGTATGTGTGCCATTACTGTCGCCTTAGGGTTATTGATGGTCATTGATGCACTGGTTAGGCCTGTTGGCTGTCCCTTTTTTGGCTGCTTCCCTGATGCCTTCTGTTATCATGAAAGCTAGTTCTCAGAGATTGAATGTTAGTCTCAATTTTAGTTCAAAAGTTTCTGTGACCTGATTCTGCAGTTAATGGTGTTCTCTGCAGGAACTGACCTTCAACCTTTGTGGAAGAACCAAGAGCAGCAGCAAAAGGTTTTATGTTTGGGGAGTCTCATGGACAGACATGGTATATGGCATAATACTTGTTGCAATTGTGAGCATTTAATACATGAATAGTTTTCAGATAGCTGTGTAATTATAATTTTCAAAATTTCCATTAATGTTGCTGAAGCTCTGAACAAAGTCTCTAGACTTGAAATGTAAGAATATCCTACAATTATTCAACAGAAACCTAGCTGATAGTCCTGTTAGTTTTCTGTTTTGCTAATTTGTGAACCAATTCACTGTTATTTTTGAGTAGATAAGAAAAGATAGCTTGTAAAGTATATATACTTTAAAATTTTACATTTTAAGGATGAACTGAGAGGATGCATATTTTATTATGATAAAAACTCTCTCACCCACAAATATTGTAAAAATAATTCTCAAAATCTTTTGTTGAGTACTCATTACCTTCATTTTGCTTGCTTATTTTTTCATGGAAGAATTAGTAATTGAATCATAATTGGATTTTTATTTGATTAATTTCTCTTCATTTAATTACCTTTCCTTTATCTTATTTTTCCGTAAATTGAGTAGTTAAGTTGAGCTCTCAATCACTCTAATCTCAAAAGAAAAGAAAAAAAAAGAAACCTATCTTCATGCTTCATTCTATTTGATCCTTCTTCACATTTAAATTTTAAAATGTATCTGAAAAAAAAACCAGACTTTTTCAGGCAATATGTATTTACCAGCCCTATATATCAAGTTAAATTGTTTCATAGAAGCAAATACTTTGGAGAGTGGTTGATATGATAGCTAATTTATTCCAGAGTGAATCTTTTTTATTTAATTAATAATCTAGTAACATCTATCTATGTTAAATATAATATATATCTGTACAGATATTATACTATACATACACAAACACATATCTTGTACTGAAAAAGCTCAAAAAATAAACTTTTTAACTGTTTAAGTATAATACTTGTTAGTCTATTGAAATAGCTATTTTTTTCACAATAGACAAGATGTCATATTTTCAACTTGAATAAATAGTAACTAGAAAGACTAGGTAAACCCTGCAAATAATGAGATGCACTAAACATACTAACAAAGCTAATCATGGTTCTTAAATAATCTGATCCCAAAAGTTTTTGTACCTTTACCATAGCTGGAAAGAAAAGAGAAAGAGATTACATAAATAAGGCAACAGAATTATAGCTGACATCTTTGTAATGAAGTATCTGTGAAATAAGCTTACAAATATAAAGAGTTTATTTTTGATTTCATATAATCTTTGAGGTGTTAGTATTAGGAATTCACCAGAAACTGTCAACACTCTTGAAAGTATCATGTGATAGTAGAGTTTTTTGTTTTGTTTTATTACCCAAACATACAGATCTGTGTTAATTTGCTGAAATGTTTTGCTTACAACTGAATCTATACAATACATTACTTAGCATACCAAAATATTTACTAAAATTACATACTGTGATACAAAACTCCACATTCTTCTGACCTTTTCTGACAATGTTCTGTGACTAATGCATTACACAAATTGCTGACAAAAAAATTCTCCCTAATGCTATATTGTTCAGTGCCAGTAAATGAAGTATGTTCATTTCCAAGAGCTGGACTCCATAGCTCCTGAGTCACCACTTTAGTCATATTTTAGGAAATAGCTAGTCATACAATTATGTAGACAATGACACGTCTTTAAATTTCTTAAGTGATGTGGCTTTGTATATGTCAGTGTGTATCAGCTGTCATATACCACAGAACAGAAAATCTATTATTTTTCTTTCCATGCTAGAATTTCAGTTTATCTCTCGATATCCTAAAATGTAAGTGTGGATATTTTATGAAGAAAGAAGAAAAGTATATTCATATTAAGTTAATTCGCATTGTTTCATAGAATTGTAAATAAAGTCTTAAAATGTTACAGTGTAATTTTACAAAATAAATATATTATTTTGAATATAAAGTTGAATTTTCATTTGAAAATGTTCCTATTATTTTATGTCATGGTTTTTAGTTTCAAAATGTCTTCTTAGACAGCTGCTCGATTTCTTTATATATGTAGAATATGAGAATTTTCTCTCTTTTTTATTGCCTTTGAAAATCAATATCAAACATTATATAAAAAAACAAAGCATTCAGAATTGATAACAAAAAAATCCATGCAGTAATAAAACTTATCTTTTCTCTAAAATACATGAAACATGAAAAACAAAATCTAAAGCTCTCCAAGCCATTTTAGGCACAGCTACTGATGAAGAAAGCAGAGCAGGTCACAGCTAGTACCCACGAATATACTAACAGTTGGTGTTAAATGTCCTAACATAAACTAGCTTTGTGATTTGATGAAAGCTTCTTAAATCTAACTTCTTTTGTCAAGACAAATCTAAGTACAATATTTACTTCATAGATCATATGTTTAACTGTAATTTAAAATACATGCAAAACTGTATTATAAAGTACCTCTTTAAATTAGTAATACCATACTCACTGCTTATTGATTTATATGTGAGATCTTATAGTGTCATATGGGATTTTATTTTTGTCATTAATTATTGAACAAAGTTGAATATGCTAAGAGACTTTATTTTTTAATTCTGGAATCATGGTCTTTCTTGTATTTAATATTTTCATTTGGGAATCTGTATATTTCAAAAAGATTAATTATCATGAAAAGAATTACCAATATTATAACCAAAACTTAGTTAAAATGAAGTTCATGTCTCAGCCTTGGTGAGTTATTGAAGAGGTCTATTTGAGAAAAAGGGAAATTTTTATACTTCAAAGGAACTAACACTAGCCAAATACTCACTCTATTTTTCTTTCTTTATTTTTTAATCCAGGGACTTTGTTTATTTCATATATATATATTATAAATAAAGTCATTATTTTATCCATGCATCCCTTGTTCAAACTAAATGATTTGTTGAAGATGGAAATAGTCAAAGAAGTGATAATAATACAAGGCTCAGCCTGAAGCATCACATATTTAGGGCAATGAGAATAGTATAATCCTTCAAGCATAGAAAAAGTAGATGGCAGATGGATGCAGATGATGTAAGGCATAAAAAATCATTTATTATCAACTGACAATACAGAGGAGACATAGGTAATAATAGCAAAAATGCCAGGAATTGAGTTGAGAGTGTTTCAAAGTTGTCATATATTATACACAGAAGAGCACAAATATCAACATATCATCAATCCAGGTTATGCCAGGATCTCTAGCAGATATGGCTATGGCAGAGCTGTCCCATGGGTCTCTCCCTGGTGCTGAGCAGGATGATTAGTGTCAATGGCCCAGACTTCCCCTCTGGCCACTGGAGGGAAACACTCTGAGTTGGGGGTCTTGTCAAAGTAGCATCTTGTTTTATTGTATCAGGCAGGAACTTACATAGGGTTGTGAAAAGGGGGCGGGAGACTTAGGATAGGTTAACGTCAAGTGGGGAATAAGGGCTGATATTATTTCACCATGTTAGTGGTGGCTCAGCAGAGACAGTTTCAGGTTGGGCTGTGCTGAGTCCCTTATACATGGAAGTTAGGGTCAAAGACAGTTCACAATACTCGAGTTAGACTGGGCCTTGTACCCAGGCCTTATGAGGCCCAAAAAGGTTTGATTTCTCATGTATACTACCAGTCCACATGACAGTTTTAGGGTTTCACAGAGTATTAAATCCTTTTTTTCTGTCATTAATAAATTAGATAAAATGCCTATGGTGCACTGAAACACAGTTATAAATGCAGAAACAACTTCATAAAATCTAGAGTAATTCGTGATTTCTCTGAATTTATAAATTTCATTTGTTAACAATTCAGAGGACATATGGTTCTACTGAAAGAGGGACTTTTCTGCCCATATGGTGGGGTGACAGATAAGAGACTTCTAGAATAGGACGCCAAGATTTGTAGATATATTTGAAAATAAAACATTTAAAACTATAACATAATGCTCAAATGTAAAGTTTAAAGTCATCAGGCTACAGCTTGACAAATGACCACAAAGATAATGTACCCCCTGAATCATGAGCCAAAATTAAACTTGAATGTTTCTCAGTCACCCTTGTAAATATCATCCTGAAAGAGATGGTCATTTATCTGACTCCTCATTACATGTTAAACTACCGGCTTTGTAGCTCTGAACTAATTAGAACATCCTCTGTATCTAGGTTGTTTTACAGCATATTTCACTTGTGAGATTCATTAGTGTTATATATTTTAGAAATGTGTTTATTATTATTGTTTAATTTATGGATACTATAACAAAACATTATAATCTCAAGACCGCTATATGTGCATTTTAGCTTATATGTGCTATATAAGCAATACATGCATATATATGTATGGTGATGCAAGTATGATGCTAATGAGAAGGAAATATTTACTTATAGATGATACTTCTTAACAGTTTTTCTAAAACTTTATCTCAATTTGCATTATGGCAACTAGTACATCTTGGTTTACTTGCTTTTTATTCTCAAAAAATAATTCACTATAGCCTGTCTTTTGGATGAAAGTCTTTCCACTGATGTCCACTTTCCATTTATGTCCCATTATTACATTGTGGTTTCATTTATGCAATTTGACTCACTTATAAAAATAAATACTGTTTTATATCAATATTCAATTTAATTTTTTCTATGTGATCTACCTCATCAAACTTATTTTTTTCCTATTGAACTGTAATTTTTATGTCCATGCATTTATACCCCCTCTTCTAGTATGAATATGTGCTTTGTGTTATAAACATAAATATTAAACTTGTTATTTTAAGGTGTTCTTAATCAAAAAATTACTAGGTAATCATATTCCTATTTTTATTTCTTTTATAGACATTCTTGTTTAAAGAAAATTCTGCTTTCTATAATGTGCTGATATATTGTATATTCAGTAAAACTTGTCTGAAAACCTAAGAGACAAAAGAACAAGCCAGTTCTCACCTACTCAAATCTTAAGGCCAAAAAGGGTAGACCCTGTCTTCTCAAATCCTCAGACTCTGAGTCCTCAGTAGAAAGGGAATGGGACTTTTATCATAAAGACATGTTGGTTTTTGTCAAAGGCTTTTTCAGCTTCTAAGAAAATGACCATGTGGCATTTTTCCTTCAATTTGTTTATATGAAGGATGACATTTACAGTTTCCCATATGTTGAACTGTCCCTGAATTTCTGAGACGAAGCCTACTCGATCATGGTGAATAACTTTTCTATATGTTGTGTGATTCAGTTTGCCAGAATTTTGTTGAGAATTTTTGCATCAATGTATATGAGTGAAATTGGACTATGCTTGTCTTTCTTTTTTATTATGAATAAAGTAATATTTTTTTATCCATGTAACTCGTTGTTCAGACTCCCTTCCCTCTCCCACCCCTACCAGTCACTCATTATTCTCCCCATCACTTTGTCCCCTCCCCAGCAATGGCAGGAAGTTCCAAGGTCCCAAGGTGGTTTAGTTCAGCATCCACTCCAGGCAGATTCACTTTCCTCACCCCAACATCAAGAATGGGTCAGGTATTCCTCTGGAGGGAATGGTCTCCAAGGTGTCGTTCCAAGGTGTTTCAGATCTCAAGCTCTTCAGTGGTTGTGGTTTTCACCTTGGGAATGCTTTGTTATTTGTTTAAAGTCCTCTAATGAGTGAATACATCCCCTGCTTATCTTTCTGGGTTTGTGATACCTCACTCAGGAGGATATTCTCCAAACAACATGGCAGAACAAGAAGAAACTGGTGGTTCTACATCAACAAGACCTGAACAGAGCAATGAAGAGAAAACAGAAGGAAACAACAGCAAAAAAATCTTTGATGCGTCTTTGAGTAGCTTAAGTATCAGGGTTATTGTGGACTCATGAAAAGAGTTTGGCAATATTTCTTTGGTTTCTGCTGTATGGAACAATTTGAGGAGTATTGGTATAATCTCTTCTTTGAATGTCTGGTAAAACTCTACACTGAAAGGATCTGGGACTGAGCTTTTTTTTTATTTGGGAGACTTTTAATGACAGCTTCAATTTCCTTTGGTGTTATAGGACTATTTACATCTTTATTCCAATCTTGATTTAATTTTAGTAAATGAAACCTCTCAAGAAAGCTGTTCAATTTTTCTAGGTTCTCCATTTTTTTGGAGTATAGATTTTCAAAGTCTGACCTGATAATTCTCTGGAATTCCTTGGGGTCTGTTGTTATGTCCTCCATTTCAACTCTGATTTTGTTGTTTTGGATAATCTCTATCTGCACTTTGGTTAGTTTGGATAAGGGTTTATCTATCTTGTTGACTTTCCAAAGAACTAGCTATTTGATTCTTTGGTTTTTTTGTTGTTGTTTTTTTTCTTGTATTGCTATTAGTGCTTCAGTTGTGTTTATTTCAGTTCTAAGTTTATTGTTTTCTGCTGTCTGTTTTTTCTAGGTGAGTTTGCTTCTAATTGTTCTACGACCCTCAGCTATACAGGGAAAATATCAAAATATAATAAAGGTAATTTACAAAAAGTTGACAGCTAACATCAAACTTAATGGAGAAAAACTCAAAGCAATCCCACTTAAATCAGGAACTAGAAAAGGCTGTCCCCTCTCCGCTTATGTATTAACCATAGTTCTTGAAGTTTTAGCTAAAGCAATAAGAGAACGAAAGGGGACTAAGGGGTTACAAATTGGAAAAGAAGTGAAACTCTCTGTATTTTCAGATGACATTATTGTATACATAAGTGACCCACAAAATTCTATCAGGAACTTCTACAGGTGATAAACACCTTCAGAAATGTGGCAGAAGACAAGTTTAACTCAAAGAAATCAGTAATCCTGTTATACACTAAAAATAAAAGGGTTGAAAAAGAATTAAGTGAAACATCACCCTTTATAATAGCTGCAAATAACATTAAATACCTTGGTATAACTATAACTCAAGAAGTATCAGATCTGATTGACAAAAATTTTAAATCTCTGAAGAAAGAAATTGAAGAGGATATGAGAAAATGGAAAGATCTCCCATGTTCCTGAATAGGTAGAATCAACAAAGGAAAAATGGCAATCTCACCAAAAGCAATCTACAGATTGAAAGTAATTCTCATCAAAATCCCAACACAATTTTTTACAGACCTTGAAAGAACAATACTCAATTTTATTTGGAATAACTGGAAAGCAAGAATTGCCAAAACAATTTTACTCCACAAAAGATCCTCAGGAGGCATCACCATTCCTGAATTCAAATTATACTATAGAGCTAAAGTAATAAAAACAGACTGGTACTGGCATAAAAACAGACATGTGGATCAAAGGAATCAAATTGAAGACCCAGACATTAACCCACATACCTATGAACACTTGATTTTTGCAAAGAGGCAAAAAATATTCAATGGAAGAAAGTATCGTCATTAAATGATGTTGGCATAACTCGATGCCAGTGTGTAGAAAAATAAAAATAGATTCAAATATATCACCTTGCACGAAAATTAAATCCAAGTGGATCAAAGGCCTCAACATAAACTCAGCTACACTGAACTTGATAAAAAAGAAAGTGGGAAATGCCCTCCAATGCATTGGCACTGCTGGCCCCTTCCTAAATATAATACCAGTAGCACAAACACTAAGAACAACAATCAATAAGTGGGACTTCCTGAAACTGAGAAGCTTCTTTAAAGCCAAGGACATAGTCAATAAGACAAAACCACAGGCTACAGAATGGGAAATGATTTTTACCAACCCTACAATGGACAGAGGATTGATCCCTAAAATATATAAGGAACTCAAAACACTAGAAGCCAAAACCCTGAATAATCCAATTAAAAAATGGGGTTCAGGACTCAAAGGGGGAATTTTCAGCAGAAGAATTAAAAATGGCTGAAAGGCTCATGAAAAAGTGTTCAATGTCTTTAGCCATCCGAAAAATACAAATCAAAACAATTTTGAGATACCACCTTACATCTGTCAGAATGGCGAAGATTAAAAACATAGATGACAGACTATGCTTGCGAGGATGCAGAGCAAGGGGAATACTCTTCCATTGTTGCTGGGAGTGTATACTGGAAACACTACTGGAAACAGTTTGCCAGTTTCTTAGAAAACTGGGAATCAACCTACCCAAGGATCTAGCAATACCACTCTTAGACAAATACCTTAAAGAAACACATTCACACCCCAAAGACATTGGCTCAACTATGTTCACAGCAGCATTATTTGTAATAGCAAGTACCTGGAAATAATCTAGATGCCCCTCAATTAAGAAATGAATTAACAAGCTGTGGTACATCTACACAATGGATACATAATGATATTGTAAAATTTGCTGGCAAATGCATGGGTATGGAGAACATCCTCCTGAGTGAGTTATCATAATCCCAGAAAGAGAAGCAGTGGATGTACTCACTCACTCACCCATTAGTGGACTTTAAAAAAAAATAAAAAGAGACATGTCATTGTACACAAGAACTCAAGGCTGGAACCTAGCTAAATGACACAGTGCCTCACTTCTGCATTGATGGCCTCTGGCAGGGGTGTGGGTGATGAAAGACTTCATATATATATATATATATATATATATATATATATATATATATATATACAAAAAAAGAAAAAAAAGAAAGGGAACAACAGCAGGAGATTAGTTGAAGGGAAGAACTCCTGTCTTTTTTTTTCTTTACCCGGCTACCTCTTTCCTTCTTCCATTTCCCTAGTGTTAATATAAAGGTGGGTGCCAACATAACCTGAACTCACAGAGATATAGAGGATCCCTGCCTCCCACATTTTGGGATTAAAGGCTTGGGTTACTGCTCCCTGAACTTCTTGGCTTGCTAGAGTCTGTCTTCTAATTTTTAGAGAAGCTTTATTAAATATAAAATACACCACTACATTCTAAGGTGTTGAAGCTACCCTGCTCTCTCTTCTAAAATTATTATTCTTCAAGATTTATATTTAAAAAATAACTTGTCCCTCTGAAATTGGTATTTATTTATAGTATAAATGAGCATTATTGATTTACTTTCTCAAAATCTGAGAGGCTATACATAATTTATCCAGTGTTATATTTTGAACAGTTTAACATTTGCCCACTGTATCAAAGTGAACAATCTTTGATGTTAGAGGCTGATATTTTCACATTCTCAAGTATCACTTTACAGTCAATCTTCATGATTTTAAATCTGAAATATAATTTATTGATTTTTCAAGCTATGCTCTAGTATACCTACTATGTAGATACTAAGAATATAATATTCAACAACAGATAGCAGCTCCTTATCTTTGTAAAGCTTAGAAATTTATGTGTTAAATAAGAAAGCAATGAGATTATAAAGCACAACAGAGGAATATTCACTACATAGGATAGAAAGAGAACAATAAATGGCTGGAAAGTTTCAGTGAACTTGGAGGATACAGGGTAAATCCGAAATCCATCTTTGAAATGTCTTATCAGACATGGTAAACGAGAACAAAGACCTAAACAAAGTCAGGGGTTAGATGTTTATACTTAAAGAAAAAAGAGTAGTTGTAGGCACAACAATAATTTCATGGAGGTGAACACCCCCCTTGCACACACACACACACACACCTTAAAATACAGAACTTTATTCTGAATTTAAATTTATTTAAGTATGGCTTCTCTTATAAATATTTTTTATAAGTTTTTGTGTTTTTATGAACAAATGGTTGAGGAAAGGTTGGCATGAGTACAAACACAAGCAACAGCCACTTCAAAACCAAGAGGATGACTGAATCACAAAATCACAAGCAGTGGAAGAGCAAGGACTCTCTAGAATTGTGAGGCCTATACAAAGATCTTCCCAAGAATCTTAGAGGAGTGCTCTCTGGTGGTATTGTGTTTTTTTCATTCCTTTATTGTTTAACCTAGCAACTTTATTGTACTTTTTACAACAGTTTTAGGAAAGAAGTGAAATGTACAAATAAAAGATGAGAGATTGTTTCAGAGATGAGACATTGGAGATTAAAGGTGATGGAGTTATAAAGATAATAATGAGATAGGCAGGTAGAGGCCTATGAGCAGATACATAGACTGGTTTTGATAGCAATTGGGGGGCATTAGTCTTTTGTTCAATTAGGAATTCTATAGTGTCACAAGGATATAAAGAGTTTGATTTCATTGACCTATTTTCATTTCTTTGACTCTCCAGATATTCTTAAGGACTCCTCATCTATTTATTACCACTTCATTTATGCTAGTGTGCTTATGAATCTTAAGATTTCAGATTTTTAGACTTGTGGCTTTTGATTTGATTTCATGATTCTTATCCTGGGTGAAATTCTATTCTCTCTGTCTGTCTGTCTCTCTCTCTCAAACTCTGTGTTTATATCAAGCTGTCCTGTTTAAATCTTAAAAGTTTTCTGTGACATTTTATACATTTTCATGTCTAATATCATAGATGAAATGATCTGCAATATAATATCTGGGCTCTAGTACTATTTCACAGTTTATAATAAGATCAACCTATTCTTATTTGAATTATAATACTAAATTCATACTTTCCCCTGTAGCAATATGCTACCATCTGGCATATTATTAGTGCAAGACACAGTGAGGCTTGGTGCAGTGATCATATGACTGGGACACACAAGTTTTGATCCAAAAGATGACATATTACTATGATTAGTTTGTTGACTTACTGTAATTTATTAGAATAATAAGAAAATATTATGGCTTTGTGAAAATGCAAATAACATTACAACATGAGTGATATTCATAGAGTAGAAATCATTGATGCTATAGCTATACCTCATCTTTGAGAAATCTGTGAAAAGATCAAAGGCAATAACAAGGCTCCTGTTTCCAGAATTAATTTCTTAGTCATATAACTTAGGAAGTTCCTGAGCAAACTGTCAGTTTTCTGTTGCTGTTGCCTTTTCACATATTTGGCTTCTTTTTCAGCTTTAAAAAATAATTTTAAAACCTCAGCAGGGAATGAGTATGACTTTCTTACAGTTTAGAGCATTCTTCTTAGGAAAAAAAAATGATATTTCAAAAGGTTTCCAGCAGCATTTGTTAAAGATGCTTTCACATTCCATTGTATATTTTTGCCTTGTTTGTCAAAATTCATTTGTTCATTGCCTTCAATTTGTTTTCATTGATTGATATATCTGCTTTTATGCCAATACCAAATATTTTTTATTACTATAGCTCTATATTAGAGTTTGAAGACAGGAATCTTGACAAATTTGGAGGTTTCTTTATTGCACAGGATTGTTTGGATACTCTTGAGTCTTTTGTTTCTCCATATGAAGTTGAGTATTCTTTCAAAGTCTTTGAAGAATTGTGTTGGGGTTTTGGTGAAGATTCCATTGAATCTGTAGATTGCTTTTGATAAGATTGTCATTTATACTGTGCTGATCTTGCCTATCCAATAGCATGGGAGATCTTTCCATTTTCTCTTATTTTTCAGTTTCTTTTTTTAAAGACTTAAAGTTCCTGTCATACATGTCTTTCACTTGTTTAATTAGAGTTACAACATATTTTATGTTATTTGTAGTTATTGTAAATGGTGTTGTTTTTCTGATTTCTTTTTTGTCCCATTTATTATTTGTATATAGGAGGGATTAGAGAGAAACCTGCTGCTAGAGTCATTACCAGAAACCCACAGAATGACCTCAACTTGTAGTCTGAGGTATCTGTCCTACTAGAAAGTCTCAAATAACTGCCATCTGCTTCCCAAATAATAGACTTGGAGGTTTAATATTATAGTAACTGCTGAGTCAGTAGTTCAGACAAGTTACTATCTAGATTTTTCTCTTAAATTAACCTGTAATTATTATTTATGCTTAGCCAGGTAGCTTGTTACTTCTGTTTCAGTGCACCATTCTTAAATTGCTTCTCTATTTCTGGCTGACATCTGCTTCTTTGCCATTTCTCTTCCCAGAATTCTATGAGACTGATTGCCCTGACTCTATTTCCTGCCTAACTACTGGGCAATTAGCATTTTATTAAAGAATTATGCATAACAAATCTCTGTAGTATGTAAGAGTATTATCCCGCACCAGCAATAGTGGAGAGGCTGTCTGAACTGTTCTTTTCCTGTAATCAGACAGATGACCACCCTAATTGTCATTATAGAACCTTTACACAGTAACTGATATAAATAGATGCAGAAATTCACAGCTAAGCATTGGATTGAGCTCCCAGTTTAGGCAGAGAAAGAGAGAAGAGTTTATATGTGCAAAGGAGTCAATATCTAATGGGAAAACTCAAAGAAACAGGTGACATGAGCTCCTAGGAGCTCACAGACTCCTGACTAAACAGTGGGGATCCTGCATGGGAACAAATTAATTCTTCTGACAGTTGTGTGGATTGGGTAGTTTGTGGGGCCTTTGGCAGGGAAACAGAATGTATTCCTAGTACATAAACTCACTGAATGGAAAGAGCCCATTCTCTATGGAAGGATAACTTGTTCAGCCTTATGCCAGACTGAGTTGACTCCCCCTGAGAGGCTGTTTCCTCTCTGAGAAGTAAATGGGGAGTGGAGTAAGGGGAAGATAAGGAGTGAGCAAGAGGCCAGGGTTCATTAGAAACTATGGCAGGTATGCAAAATAAAAGTATTTAAATAAAAATAAAATAAAACTAGGTTTCTCTATTTACCTCTGGCTGTCCTGGAACTCACTCTGGAGACAAGGCTGTCTTTGAATTAAAAAAGATCTATCTATCTCTACCCCTCTAAATACTGTTATAAAGGCATAGGACGATACTTCCTAGCTAGTTCAGACTCTTAATATATCTTTTCTCCTTTCTTATAATATCAAGTCTCTGAGCTGTAGCTGTCTAGAAGCTTGTTGCCTGCAAACACTGGCTATTTAGCTCTTTATTTTCTTTAGAATTCTGAGATACTGTTGTTTTTATAAACTTTCTAGTTTTATTTTTATCAATTTACTTTCAAACATAAGGTTTGGAATGTGACATCTAGATACTATTGTTCCTTTGCCAAAAGAAAGCTATAACAATATTTTTATGTGGTTTTTGGAAGCATGGTATTTGATTTTGTTGATTAATGATAAAATTCTTTTTCTGTACACAAATTATTTAAAAAATAAGCTTTTTGAAATAGCTCTTGCTTGTTTATTATCCAAAAATGATGTAAAAGGTATGAAGATAAGAGATGATATTTAGATTTTATGGATATAATTATTTTAACAAAATTCAAATGATAATAGAGTAAAAAAATTATGCCTGTTGAAATAGCAGGTCATCTTACCTTTAAATATGTGTAAAAATTTTAATATATATTAATATGTAAAAGCAAGAAACATTTGTAATAATATAAATGCTGATTACAAAAGTTAAGTTGAAGCTTATGTTATTAAAGAATAAATAATTTTAATTTTCATTGCTTACATTTTTCACTCAGCTTTCAGGATGGTAGAATAGAAAAACTGTTAAATTTGTTTTAGACATTATATCATTTATAGTCTCAATTTTTTTTCTGTGTTCAACAGCCTGTTTGTTATATTATCACCTATTCCCATGTCTAAGAATTGTTTATACAGATACCAAGGAGAAATTATTACAGAGACAGTACAATATATATTATAAATGAAATTATGCCACTTGAGATAATAAATATCCCCCAAGTGCCATAGGCTATCTAACATAATTCTAATGTCAAATTAGGATTTGGCTGGTGAGGCTAGATGAAAACCTATTACTAACACTTTAACTAATATAATTTTAAAATGAATTAAATATTTGTTCTAATGTCAAATTAGGATTTGGCTGGCTAGGTTAGATGAGAACCTATTACTGACACATTAAACAGTATAATTTTAAAATGCACTTAAATATTTGTTCTTATATCCACAGGTAAGTATAGCTCCACACCTCATCAATGTATGGGAAACCAATGGGCTTGCTTGTAGTCAGAAGTCTTCTGAACTGTCTGGGCCTTCCATTAGAAACAAAAAAAAAAACTTTCACACCTGTGGTCTTGTAGTTTCTTATAAAATAATTATTTAGAGGCTTAAATTAATTACAGACTGTTTGGATTATGACTGAGGCTCATTACCAACTAGTACTTACAACTTACCTGCTTACTTCAACTCATTTTTATTAATCTGTGTTTTAACACATGGCTAATAGTTTACCAGTACTTTCACATCTTGCTTCTTTGGACAGCAGCTTGTAGCTTTTCTGTGACTCTGCCCTTCCTCTCTTTTATCTATGCTTGGATTTCCTACATGCCTCCAAGTTACCTTGCCACAGGCCAAAATAGTCACTGAATAACCAATGACATTCATAGTATAAAGAAAGATGTTCACATCAGTTGTTGGTTAGAGTCCAAGAGATTCTTAAAGCAATCTGCTTGCTCACAGATTCTCACAGCCTACTGCTGTTTCATTTGAT
The DNA here is from genome assembly GCA_004025045.1 of Sigmodon hispidus. Taxonomy (NCBI): domain Eukaryota; kingdom Metazoa; phylum Chordata; class Mammalia; order Rodentia; family Cricetidae; genus Sigmodon; species Sigmodon hispidus. Next base: position 94,952 of record PVIH01007555.1, read on the forward strand.
TACCCAAGAAACTGAAGGTAAATTTTTATTGCTGAAGACATTAGATAGTTAAACACAGAACTTCAAAAATCAAGCTGGTTCTGATTTTGAGTTCTGTCTCCTCCCTGAGCACTTGCTTTAACATCTAAAAAGCTTCCTATTCAAGTTTCTAAGAGAGAAAAGCAATGAATAATTCAACTCACATATAATGTCTAAAGCCCACAAGATTCAGCAGCATATAAGATAGGTTGACAGTGCATGATGCAAAAATCACCAAACAATAAAAAAAGATTATAATAAAAAAGAAAGAGTAGCACTTATATCATTAGGCTAGTTAACAGACACCAAATTAGACATAAAATATTCTCAGTACCATAGAATTCATACCTTATTCTAGAACTCTACCCCACTTACTGGTGGGGAGAGATAAGATTTTACTACTGACACTTTTCTAACCAACATAATTTCTAAATATTTCTTAAATATTTGTCCTTAAAATCAATGATAATTGTAACTCTCACGATTCATCACAAAAGTTTCTTTTGTAGTAGATAAAGACAAATTACAGAGAGCTACACTGACCGAGGCGGGGTGGTGGTGCTCAATCCAAGTTCACACATGTAAAACAAAATACATATATCAAAAGCTTAGGGAAAGTTATCGAAGAATTGTTCAGGAGATCAATATGTCTGTTGAAACACAGTGTTTTCAAAGGCTTTTGGCTTTTTCAACATCTAAGGATATGATCTTTTTTTTTCCCTTCAGTTTGTTTATATGGTGGATGACATTTATGGTTTTTCATATGTTGAACCATCCCTGCATTTCTGGGATGAAGCCTACATGTTCTTGGTGGATAGTTCGTATGTAGTTGTATACAGTTTGTTAGAATTTTTTTTGAGAATTTTAGCATCAATATTCATGAGGGAAATTAGTCTGTAATTCTCCTTTTTTGCATCTTTGAGTGGCTTAGATATTAGGGTATTGTGGCTTCATAAAAAGAGTTTGGCAATATTCCTTCAGTTTCTACTGTATGAAACAGATTGAGGAGTATTGGTAATAGTTATTCTTTGAATGTCTGGTAGAATTCTGCACTGAAACCATCTGGACCTGGGCTCTCTTTACTTGGAAGACTTTTAATGATAGCTGCAATTTCCTTTAGGGTTATAGGTCTGTTTACAAAATTAATCTGACCTTGATTTAATTTTGGTAAATGATACTTGTTCAAAAAGCTGTCCATTTCTTCTAAGTTTCCCATTTTTGTTGAGAACAGATTTTCAAAGTACAACTTGATAATTCTCAGGATTTCGAGGGGATCTGTTATGTCCCCCTTTTCATTTCTGATTTTGTTGATTTGGATATTCTCTCTGCTTTTTGATTAGTTTGGATAAGCATTTATCTATCTTGTTGACTTTCTAAAAGAATCAACTTTTTGATTCATTAATTATTTGTATTGTTCTTTTGGTTACAACTGTATTGATTTCTGCTCTAAGTTTGATTATTTGCTGCTGTCTATTCGTTCTAGGTGAGTTTGCTTCTAATTGTTCTAAGGCTTTCAGCTGCATTGTTAGTTCTTTAGTATGCAATTTCTCTACATTTTTATATTGGCTTCTAGTGCTATAAATTTTTCTCTTAAGACTGCTTTCATTATGTCCCACAAGTTTGGGTACATTGTGGATTCACTTTCATTAAATTCAAGGAAGACTTTGATATCTTTCTTAATTTCATCCTTGACCCATTAAAACCAGGAACTAGACAAGGATATCCTCTCTCCCTTTATGTATTCAAATAGTTCTCAAAGTTTTACCTAAAGCAAAAAGAAAATAAAAGGAGATTAGGGAGATACAAATTAGAAAAAAAAAAGAAGTGAAACTATCTTTATTGAAATGATTGTATACATAAGGGATCCACAAAATTCTACCAGGGAACTTCTATAGCTGATAAACACCTTCAGCAATGTAGCATGATACAAGATTTACTCAAAGAAATCAGGAGCCCTTCTATACACTAAAGATAGAAGAGCTGAAAAAAAATATGAGTAACAAATGGATGGATATGGAGAATATCCTCCTGAGCAAGGTAACACAAACCCAGAAAGGTAAGCAGGGATGTACTCACTCATTAGTGAACTTTAAACAAAAAGCAAAGTCTGTCCAAGCTGCAAACCACAAACACTGAACAGCTTGGGATCTCTAACACCTTGGACCAACACCTTGGAGCCCATTCCCTCTAGAGGAACACCTGACCCCCAGTCTTGATGTTGTGGTGAGGAAAGCATATCTACCTGGAGTAGATTCGTAACTAAGGTACCTTTGTATCTTTGGATCTCCTGTCCTTGCTGGGGAGGAGATAAAGTGATGGGGAGAAGAGAGAGTTAACTGGAAGGAGCTGGAGGGGGAAGGGAGTTTGAACAAGGGGATATATGGATAAAAAATATAAAAAAGAATAATAATAAAATATAAAATATATAATAATAATAAATAATAATAATAAAGAAAAAAAAACAGTGTTTCATGGAAACCACATTCATGAATTCTTGAAAATATGGTGTCAAAAACAAGAAAAGAATATTGACAACATAACATGAATAGGGGCTATCATGCATCATTACTAAATAAAAAACTACAGTCAATGATGAGTAAAACTATGGTAGTGCTAATCTGTTTTTCTAGGCTTTGGGATACTGAGACAGAACACCATGAATTTCATATTATACTAGTCTATTAGTAAGATTTTGCCATTAGAAAATTTATACTCTATATAATATTGCTTGCTGCACCCCATTTACAGGATTCATATTAATATGTTATTGACAATATAATTTCTGTGGTAGTTTGTCTATGTACTCTTAGCTGGTAGTGGTATTTTAGATACTGATTTAACCTTTTATGCAGAGATATTTGTCTGGCTTTTTTTTTAATCTTCATATGTCTTGTACATCCTATCACAATTGCTGTGAGTTCATATGTGCAACTTCCCTGATGCATCAAAATAAACAATGTTTTCCTGAGAAGTTATCTACTTCCTTTGCTCTTAACATTCTTTATGTCACCTCTTCAGGAACAATGCCTGCTTGGGCCTTTGTGGGAGTTTTCCTATGTTCTGTAGCTTAATCTTTACAAATAGGTTTTTTATTAATTTAGCTGTGTATTTGACCTCTCTTTTCATGACACCTGTATTATTAGTTTTTTATATGAGTGAGATCACACACATAGAAGTCTTGGTAACATAAATTTATCTATTGATGAGAAATCAATGTGTCTCCCAAAGAAGCCCTAGTAGTTGTGATTTTTCCTAAGAAAGTCCAAGGAAAAAAATGATTTTCTTCCTTTTTCAGTCTGTTAGAAAAATCCATTCCCAAGCAGTGCCACTGAACTCTCAACTTCTTGGTGGCTGTCACCTAAGGGATACTCTTAGTGCCCAGAGATTTCTCCCAGTTACCTGTATGTGGCCTTAAAATGTCAACAGCATGACTTAAAGTGATCTAGCACTTATACTGTCATCTTTCTTTTCTTTTTTTTTCTTTTTTTCTTTTTTTTCTTCTTTTTTTCTTTATTTTGTATTTATCAAAGAAACAGTAAAAAGAATTAAAAAAAATGCTGACGAGTTAACAATAACTATACAGAGGATAATAATCATAAGAAAGGCTTATCAAGGGTGGAAATTCAAATAAGATTACTACACATATATTTTCTTTGTGTTCAGCTTTCCTTCTGAATTTTTTTTTCCATCCCTGTATATCCTTTTTCAAGGTCTCTTCCCCCTCCCACCACATCTGATCATTTTTCTTCTCTGCAACTCCCCATCCACTCCCTTGGCAGGGAGCAGACAATCCTATGGTCACACTGGCCCATCAATGCTTGGATCAGTCTTCACTCCCGGCCAAATCCAGTTTTGTCCCCCCTCCCTCAAGAGTGAGTCAGGTGTTCCTATAGATGGACTGGGGTTTGAAGGGTCAGTCCAGGGTGTTTCTGATCCCAAGCTATTCAGTGGTTGTGGTTTGCTGCTTGGGCATGTTTGGCTTTTTTTTCTTGTTTGTTTAGAGACCACTAGTGAGTGGGTACATCCCCTGCTTATCTCTCTGAGTTTGTGAGACTTCGCTCAGGAGGATATTCTCCAAATCCATCCATTTGCCTGTGAATTTTAGGATATCATTTTTTCTTATTGCTGAGTAGTATTCCATTGTGTAGATGTACCAGAGTTTGTTAATCCATTCTTCAGTTGAGGGACAACTAGGTTGATTCCAGGTTCTTGCTATTACAAATAATGCTGCTATGAACATAGTTGAGCTAATACCTTTGGAATGTGAATGTGCCTCTTTAGGGTATACACCCAGAAGTGGTATTGCTGGGTCCTTGGGGAGATTGATTCTCAATTTTCTGAGAAACCTCCATACTGCATTCCAAAGTGGCTGAACAAGCTTACAATCCC
>PVIH01007556.1:0-99230 GCA_004025045.1 Sigmodon hispidus
TTCAGGTGAGCCACGGGCTGCGAGCCACGTGGTAGGTAGATTCATAGAAATGGGTTGATTTAAGAAGAAAGAGCTAGCTAGTAATGTGCTTAAGACATGGGCCAAACAGTGTTAAAGTATATAAGCGTGTGATTCATTTCTTTTGGGGGGCAAAAGCTGCGGGCGCACAGACCAGGCTCCACACCGCCGGCACCACACGTGTGCCAGTCACAAATCTCCGGACCCAAACAGGCCGGGAAAAACTTACTACAACAGTGAGTTAAGTTTTTTCCCAGACAACAGGTGACTCTTTTCCAGTTAGACTCCCAGACAAGTAGCTCCTTTCTGGTTAGGCAATTGATAGATAGATTTCCATAGTAACATCCTGTTTTAGCAGAACACCTTTTGACTGTGGGATGTCCCCACCCTATGTCCCTATTTAACTGCTGGCTCAATAATAAAGTTTCAGAGCATGATCAGAAATGTTGTCTTGCTCTCGTTCTTGTGTTTCTTGCCCCCCCCCATTTGCTTCACCCCTTCCTCAGGTCCACATTGAAGACCCTGCTGGCCAGGGCACGTCACCTTTGTTAATATCTTAAGATCTCTTGATACGTTAGTCCAAATTAAGAAAGAGACACTGGTGGTTACTACTAATTAACTAATGACCAGTGTTTATTTGAATGCCCCTTTTCCCTTACTGTGACACTTCATGTTCAATGATTCCAGGCAGTATGTCACCATCTGCTTGGTTTAGAAGCATGCTTGTGGTGTTCCTTGCTGTCCCGGCCTTCATCACCTTGGAAGAGGACTGCCCATACATCTAGACGAAACTGTGACTGCTTGAACTGCTCTGTCACTTTTTAAAAGTACGATTACATTTGAAAATCTAATCTTACCCTTAAAAAAGAGTCACAGGAAAGATAGAAAGAAGTGAGAAGATCTCATTGTCACATTGTCATTGGAACCTCCATGGCACTCATATGACACTGTGGGGGATGGCCTCTTTCATTACACAATAGATCCTCACACTTTCCTTAAAGACCTTTAGAACTTGTCTGTGAGTTTTGTCACATGTGTGGGGAGACATGGAGCTTGGAGGTGACCCTGTTCTCTGCTGTGGCATCTGACAGTTTCTTAAGCTCCTGATTCAGGAACCTGACTCCTTGTATAGGCAATGCCCTTCTCCAGACAGGAAGAGACAAGTGAAACCACCAGCCCTAATAAAAAGGGGTTGGTTTGTACCTGCCCAGCCCAGAACAGGACAAACAAACACACTGGCCTCTGGTTATTTCCTACGTCATGCATCATCCTCTTACAGCCAGCTTTACAAAGTACAAGCAAGAGAAGAGTAGTTCCTGTGAAAATAACTTCTTATTATGAAAAATCCACGGGGCAGATTTGAAATTAGGTCAAGTACACTGGGAAACAATTGCTCTAACTTCCCCAGCCTTTCGGACATGCCAGGCCAGCAGTGTGGGTCTTACAGAAGTCTCAGCCGTGCTCCTTCCTGAATTAAGAGACAACAATCCAAGCTGCCCTTATTCCTGTGGTGAATTCTAAGGTATATGAACAATGGCCTAAAAATAGAGATACCTGGCTATTTTTTCTCTTCAACCATACATCTCACTATATGTGGTTCTTTCTTATAAATAAATACTCCTATTTTAATAAGGGGGGAAAACTTGCTTGGATCTCACCACACAGGACAGAATTCTTTATTCTTGATTGAGCCTGGGAAGGAATAAAAACAAAAGAAAATGCTATGTGTTTTAGTTTCTTATTTTCTAGCCCCTTTAAAAGGAGCTACAGAAAATTTCTTTTAGGAGCAACATTAGAGGACACAACGCCCCATGTGCTGCAGGTACAGGCATGAGTAAATAAGGCAGGTGAGGTATGATGCTGACCTTCTCCTGCATCAGTGCCTCATAGACTGGTACTCATGGGGAAAGGATTCCTGGATACAGCAGTGGCTGAGGTGTGCTCCTGAGAATTAAAAGAGCATTTTCCCTGGAGCTACCTACAGACCGACATTTCTTCCTAAACTTTCAAATGGAGACTAGGAAGCCTAGCATGGACTACTCCCAGTAACTAGATCCTAAAAAAGGATTGATTTGACTAGCATATTAATTATTTAAATTCAGTTTTAACTAGAGAGACAAATCCAGAGATCATTATCAATATACTCTTTTATTGACCACAGCAAAGATTCCAATCAATATCATTGCGTTCAAGTGTATTTCATTTAAAGGTTGTGTTGTTAGGAATGGATCCTGGGCTGTGATATTTGACACTCTGACTTAAAAACATTTTTGAAGAAGGATCAACTTATAATTAAGTGCGCATTTAATATGTACAATATAATGGGTATGGCTTTTTTTGTTGTTTTTTTTTTTGTTTTCTTGTTTTTAAGCAAGAGAACTGAGACAAAGCATGCAGGTGTTACTCTTCAAAGTTCCCAGGTGCCTCTGGGCATGCTCTCCTAAGCTTTCTCCTCCTTTAATCTGCATTTTCTAGCATTTGGGTCAGTGAAATCAGCTTTCCTCATACCTAGCTTCTTGCTCTGCGGATGACTGTTTTGAGTCATTTGAATGGTCCTTTGCACTAGGATGCTCAGAACTGATGCACAGGATTTTATTTCTCTGAAGAGACCATGTTGTGTCTGGTAGCTCACGTTTCAGTTCTTTCCAATTTGTGTAAGTACAAATTTCAGTGGTATTTAACAGGACATGGGCTTTCTTTTTCTTCCTGGATAAAAGAACAGGAATGGCTGGACAGGTATATGTGATTTTGAATGTAATCTATCTGCTTTTTCCAAGTGGGTTGTACCATTTTAGATTCCCAGTAATGTGTATGATTGCCCTGATTTCTCCATGTAGCATTGTGCATGCTATTCATTTTCAAATTCCAATTTCTAATCATCTGTTGCCAGGACATAAAGGTGGTATATATGTTTTTACCTAGTTAAACTCATTCTTGTAGTTCTGGTAGAATAGGATTTTACACAGACCGCCAGGGCATCCAGGAAGAGGAACAGCCCTTCTTTCTTTCCTTTGAGATGGGCTCTGTTTTCCCCTTGATTCTGTTTTTAGGACTGGGAAGACTTTCCAGCCCTGTGTTAAACACAGAGGTGAGAGCAGACACTGCTGCACTGCCACACCCCCTGAGCTTTAAGAACAAAGGACATCATGTTATATTTAATATAAACAAATAGATCATTGGTCAAAAGAAATGCAAAGAAACGAAGTCACAGAGTTCTTCAATTATCCCCCATCTCCAGGAAAAGGCATTTAGTCTTTGCTTATTAAACATGGTACTTACTACAGCATCCTAGTATGGTGAAGTCCCTTCTAGATCCAGTTTACTGAGTTTCATTGGTCAAACAGTAAGTTGGACCCTTGTCAAATAACTTTTTTGCATCTACTATGGTTATTGCAAACTATATTTTGTTTTTCTGTTGGTTAGCATGACTCACTATGTCCATAAACTTTGGAATGATAAACTAGGCCCAATTTACATACAGATTCTGTTTGCTAGACTGTATTATTCTTATAGATTTTTAGGTTTAGTTTATACACATTGTGCTTGGAATTTTTGCCTCATTCTCCTGGACTCCTCCTGCCTTACTTCATCTCTATAGTAACATCAATTGCATAGAATGAGTTGTTGACATGGTAGATTTATTCCCATATTATATAATAAGTAACTGGCTGAGTCCTCTATTCTGAATACCAAAGGATACAAGTGATTTTACATCCTGACCACAGTTTCCCCTCCACCTCCCCCCTGTTCCCCACCCCCCAAGACTCCACCCCTTCTCTGTTTCTGCTCAAAAAGGCCAGGCCTCACACGGGTGCCAACAAAACAGGACATATCACATTGAGATAAGACTAAGCTCCTCAAACTAATCGTGGCAAACCCAAAACAGTCTGTCTGTTAACTGACCTGACCGGTGGACTTAATTATATTCATTCATAGTATCACCAGTTTGGTTTTTCTTGGATGCCTGGAAGAAGGTGTGTCTACACTACTATGTGCTGGAGATTTTTGGAGCTATATTAGAATGCTGGGGCTATAAAGCTTGTATATCTTTTTCTTACTCACTCATACTGGTTCTTCTTGACGTGTATGCTACCATTCATCAGTGGTTATTTGGGCTGCTGAGGATGATCCTTTTTTGAGAAATTTGCCAACTATAATTTCAATTTATTTAATAAATTTAGTTATGCAAATGACCCTTTGCTTCTTAAATGAACTTTATTGGTTTATGCTTCCAAGGATTATCTAACTAATATTCACTGTTGAATTTACTGACAGGGTTGACTATAAAGGTCTCCTGATACTCTGAAAGCTTCAGACTTTTTAGATTATCGCCATTTCCCTGGCCTTTGAAATTTGCCTCTTGGCCTGTAACAGATTAGCTAATCTGGTAATATTCTATAGCACTGATTTCCTCCAACAAAGAAGATATTAGCTTTTATGCCACCAAAACCAATACCACATGTTAGATTATTACACATCACCAGTTCCAATTGCCAACTGGAAAGGCAGCCCTGATACCTCCTGTATCATAGCTTCTATGCACTAGCATTGAGGAAATCCTTCCCAGAAAAGTTTGCATCAATAAAGCTGGTTTCTCATTAATCATAACAGGTTCTTCAGCCCCAACTAAACAGTCTTGACTGTTCTATAAAGCAAAGAAAGTTTTTGCTTCCACAGATTCTTGATCCAGCATGGGATATAAACAACCTTAGTAAAATCTTTTCTTTCTTCTGAAGTTTCACAATCCAGGCAGCTATTGTCTGATTTTCCCTCAGCATTCTTGCTTTTGAGTTCCCATAACAGCCCATTAAGCTCTGAGAATGTAATTGCTTTTCCAGCTCAAAATTCAAAATGCTTCCAAGATCTTCTCCCTAAACTACATGGTCAGATCTGACACACCAAGATCCCACTCTTGATACCAATGTAAGTCCTGGTTTGCTTTTTGATGCTATGATAGACATCAGACAAAAAAAAAAATACTTGGGGAGAAAATAGAAACCACTGTCCAGTGCTGCTTACTGACTTCTTCCCTCTGGCTTGCTCAGGTAACTTTCTTATATAGCCCAGGCCCACTCTCCTAGAGATGGCACTACCCAGAGTAGAATGAGCCCTCCTATAAAAATTAGCAATTAGCTAAATGCCTTACTACATGACCATAGACCAGTTCAGGCCTGTCTTTAGTAGAGATTTCCTCTTCCAAGGAAACTGTAGGTTTGTATCAAAGAAAGAGCTGACGTCAACTATAACAAAGATATCAGCTCTATTTATTGTCTCTGCTGTTTTGTTCTTGTTTTCTATCTTACTAGTCCTTATTCTGATCTTTACAGTTTGCATTCTTCTGTGTAATGTATATTAAATTTGCTCACTTAGTTTCCTAATTCCTTTTATCTGTTCTTTGAAAATTTAACACACAGACATCCTGTGTTTAATGCATTTTCATCTCTCATTACCTTCTCTTAGCCCCTCTCTCCGACTGAAAGTCTTCTTCCCAAGAAGCCCCTTCTACTTAACCTCCTTTGCTTGTCTATATAGAGCTTTCTGCCTGGGCATATAGAAGGGTCTTCTTTTGTCTAACTTTACATTTTCCTTTTTAACTGATCTGTTAGGCCATTTACATTTAATATGGTTACTGATATTATAAGTTCACTTTGCTATTTATTTTCTATTTGTACTATTTGAGTTTTGTTGCTGTTATGTTTCTATATCTTCTTTGAGATTACTCGTATATATTGCCGTGATTCCATTGTGTCTACCCCTCTCTCTATGATAGCTTACCAGCTAGGCTATTTGTTCTAATGTTTTATGATTTTACTTTAGTGTTTGACTCCAATTTAGCATCAACAGTCAAAACATACATCACTTTATAGGTGGCTTCAATGAAGATATGCTTCTCACTTTTTGGATTTTATGTGATTATTCTTTATTATTCTTAAAAATAAGGCTGAGCAAGAGCAAAGGAGGAATGTGAAGCAAATAAATGAAAGAGGAAATCAGGAGGAGAGAACAGGCGAAGAGAGAAAGAGTGGGAGGAAGAGACACTACTGTGATTCCCTATTCCCCAAATCAGCAATCCAAGGAGCTCCGAAAAACAGGATTTTCATAAGATTGCTTACTATTGTAATGCCTAATCCTAGTTAATTGCCACTGAAGCATGAAGTAAGCTGTGGTCGTTGTTTGATCGTTTAAGAATAAGTCTTCATAATTTTACTACGAAAGAATGACATCAAACATTTAACATAGCAGAAAGTTCTCTTTATGACATTGGTGCAACCCTGACATGCAAAAGGTAGATTTTGGGGGCTTACTGCCATTCCTTAACACTTGACAATGACTCACTGTGCCTGATCTGTTTATACAAAAAAATGGACACATGCTAAAAACTCACCTTTGCCTGGGAGCCTTAAATTTTTCATGTAGAAATTCAGCTGCTCAGGGAATATCAGTGGAGGGGAGAAAAACCTTGACTTCATTATTGACTACTATCTCTGCTCCTTTATGAAGACAGGCTAGACACTGGATAGAGGTTTATAGGAATAAATATTAGTTCCCAGTAAACCCTTGTTTTAGTCATTATTTTCTATTGCTGTATAGAGACACCATGACCAAGGCAACTCCTATAAAAACAAAGCATTTAATTAGGGGCTTGCTTATAGTTTCAGAGGTTTAGTTCATTATCATCATGGTGGGTAAGATTGTATCAGAGAGCATGGCAAAAACAAGCATGTTGCTGGAGAAATAGTGTGGTTTTTGGAAGCCTCACAGCCCACCCTCAGAGATGCACTTCCTCCAACAAGGCCACAGCTACTGTAACAAAGTAACACCTGCTAATTCTTCTAATCCTTCTTAAAAAGTGCCACTCCCTGATGAATAAACATTCAAATATATGAGCCTATGGGGTGATTCTTACTCAAACCACAACAAGCTTCCTCAATAGTGAGTCAGTTTCATGGGAAGTCACATGTGTGTTATCAAAACATGTTTGCCAGAGAATTAAATGCATCTTCTGTGACTACAAGGGGAATACCTGGTTTGCGCTATACTTTGATCCATAAGACAGTCCTCTCTGTTACTTTTGCACAGTATTCTTTGTTGTGATAAATTACAGCCAAGGATAAAAATGCATCCTGTGTCCTTTCTAGTAAAGTACCAGACCTTGAAGAGTTCATGAGAGAAAAGTGAATGGAACTGATGACAGGAACTGCTGTGTAGCATATGCTGTGTGGCACCAAATCACTTCTGTAAAAACCACATACATGGTGGGAATGTCTTTCTATATGCTGTGAAAATCATTCTGTAAATAAAAGTATTGTTTTGGCCTGTGGCGAGCACCGTAGCAGTAGGCAGGAAATCAGAGACAAGTAAAAGAGGGCAGAGTTAAGACAAACTGCATTCAGCCACAAAAACAAAACAAAACAAAACAAAACAAAACAAAAAACAAAAACATGTTAAAGACCCAAGTGAGCTATGGGCCATGAGCCATGTAGCCAAATAAATTAATAAAAATAAGTTAAATTAAGATTAAAAAGTTAACTAACAATATACCTAAGACATAGTCCAAACAAAATAAAATTAAAATAAACATCTAAGTCATTTTTAGAGAGAAAAGCAGCCATGGGCACATTATATATATATGTATATATATATCTTCTTTTTAACAGACTTTCTTTATCCTTTTTCCTTTCTTTTCTCTCCCAAGCCTATATATATTTTTAAACATACTGTAAACTCTTTGGAGGTTTGTTGTTGTTTTGATTTTGTGGGTTTTTTCTTCTGAATCTATCTTTACTGTATGTTTCTCTTCTTCTGACCACACTTTAATCTGCTAAGGCATGGCTAGGATAGAATCAGCTATGGCAGATGGCTTCACCCAGCTCCTTGGTCTGTGAGAGCTTAGCTTCATGGTAGAAATACGGACAGGAACCATGTTAACCACCCCAACTCTGAGGAATTTTAGGGTACACACTGCCACCAAGTAGAGCGCTGCTGCCTGCTGCTCATAAACCTCTTTTAAGTGTTTGGCAACAGGGCCTTTTCAGCTAAAGCTGACTCAGGAAGCCTCTCTTAAAGGAGTCCTGCCTTGGCTTGCTGCTAGCAACAAGACCCACACAAGAAAATGCTGATACAAAGAAGCTGTCTTTGACTCTGTTCCCTTTTTGTCTGAATGTATAGAAACCTTAAATCTGCCATATGCAACTGGTGCTTATTCCCACAATCCTGTGAGACTGTGGGAACCCGCCATGTTGCAGCTCAAGCCAGCAAGCCAATCTGTACCACAACCCACTTGAGAAACGCAACTAGAAAGCTGTTTTATGGCTGGGTTGCTATGTTCTAGAACTCTTTTTAAGCTTTCTAAGGCTTTATGTGAATGCAAATGCACCATTTTGAAACGCCATTTGTTGTCAGAAATGTCTGGCCTGGGCTAGCCCCAAGGTCTAGATCTGTAATCCTTAATCAGTTTACTCCCAAATAATTACACTAAAGCTTATATTAATTACAATCTGTTTGACCTATGGTTCAAGCATATTACTATGCAACTCTTTATTTTTATTCATTAGTAATTCAAGGTATTTATTTTTGTTAATTTTCTTTTTGCAAACCTACCACTGCTCCCCCCCCCCCTTGGATTTTCTCAGTCCTCCTCAAGCTTCTTCCCATGCCACCCTCCCACCCACTTCCCAGAGTGCGTGTGGACTCCCAGGGTGAGTCAGTTCAGTCTGGAATATTCTCAGAGTGCATATGGACTCCTACGGTGAGTCAGTTCAGTCTGGAATATTCTCAGAGTGGGTATGGACTCCTACGGTGAGTCAGTTCAGTCTGGAATATTCTCAGAGTGCGTATGGACTCCTACGGTGAGTCAGTTCAGTCTGGAATATTCTCAGAGTGGGTATGGACTCCTATGGTGAGTCAGTTTAGTCTGGTATATTCAGTTGAGGTAGGGCCAAGCCCCTCCCCCCAGTATCAAAGCTGAGGAAGGTGTTCCCCTATAGGAAGTGGGCTTCAAGAAGCCAGTTTATGTACCTGGAAACAACCTAGACACTCCTCAACTGAAGAATGGGATTAAAAATGTAGTACATATACATAATGGAGTACTACTCAGTAGAAAACAAACAAAGGGTATTCTGAAATTTGCAGACCCTGAGTGAGGCAACAATGACCCAGAAAGATAAACATGGTATGAACTCACTCAAAAGCTCATAGTGGATTTTAGATGTTAAGCAAAGGATTACTAGACTACAATCCACAACTCCTGAGCAGTGAGGTAACAAGAAACTTAAGAGAAACATCCATGGAAGGGGGAATAGAGAAGATCTCCTGAGTAAATTGGGATTATACATGGGAAAGGAGCAAGGGGAGCTGGGAAGAGAACATCTGAGAATGAGATGCTTGAATGTGGGGAGCAACAGAGAGGGAGAACAAAGAAATAGATATCTCGATAGAAGGAGCCATTGTGGGTTTAGAGAGAAACCTGGTACTATGGAAATATCTGAGAACTCACAAGATAATCCCAGCTAAGACTCCAAGCAACAATGGAGAGGGTATCTAAACTGGCCTTCCTTTATAATCAAATGAATGACCACCCTAATTGACATTAAAGAACTTTCAGCCAACTACTGATGGAAGCAGATGCAGATGCAGAGATCCACAGCTAAGCACTGGGTTGAACTCTCAGTCCAGCTCAAGAAAAGGAGGAGAGATTATATGAGCAAAGGGATTAAGCTCATGCTGAGAAAACTCACAGAGACAGCTAAATCAAGCTATTAGAAATTCACTAACTTTGAAATGACAGCTGAGGAAACTTCATGGAACAGAACTAAGCCCTCTGAATGTGAACAACAGTCAAATTATCTAATTCTTTTTTTTTTTTTTTTTTTTTTTTTTTAAACTTTATTTATTTATTTGCCTTGGTGTTTGCCTGGAACTGGAACTACAGACAGTTGTTAGCTGCCATGTGGGTGCTGGGAATCGAACCCGGGTCCTCTGGAAGAGCAGACGGTGCTCTTAACCGCTGAGCCATCTCTCCAGCCCCCAAATTATCTAATTCTTACATTTAAATTAACCCATGATTCTATTTACATTTAACTATATGACTTGGTACCTTTGCTCACTACAACATTCTTGTCTTGCATCTCCTGGCCTCTGCCACTTTGTTCCTCTGCTTCTCAGAATTTTCTTAGTCTGCTAGTTCTGGCTATATTGTCTACTGGCCAATCAGCATTTTATTAAACCAATATTCATAGTCTCACAGCAAATTTTGAACAGAATATTGCAGCAACATGTCTATAAATGCACAACCAATAAATTATACATCATTTGCACTTTACAGAGTAGGGTTTTCATTAGCTACAATTTCTTTCCAGATAAGAAAAATGACACTTTGTGATAAAAAGCACTTTGTAATAAAATGGCAATGAAGATTTCAGTAGGTTGGAAATTATGATGGTGTTAGATACTGTTCCTTAAGTCTTCAAACCCCCCACCTTATGGGTTTATAAATTCTAAAACTTCAGAAGTGAATAGTGCTTCCAGGCCAGGACCATCTGGCCTTTCATCTCTAGACCTGTGTTGAGGCAGCCTATCACTGGGAGATGGCCTTGTACTGTAGAAGCCCTCATCTCAGCTCCAGGAGCAGCCTGCTTGGGGATTATCAATGGCTCCAAGAAAATACAAAGAGGAGGTTGCATTAATTATTTCAGATGCAAAATGTGTCAACAAAATTAAACCCTAAAAGTTGCAAATAAGGAGAGATAGATTGTGGACTCACGATTTCCAAAGATTGTCAGGAGACATTTTCAGTTTACAAACCACTATTGGGATAAAAAATGATGAACTGGATAATTTGTTCAAAACCTTAAATGGTGACAAATTCTTAAATAGTTCAAGGAAATGTGAGCTGAAGCTGAGAAAGATTTGGATTTGGTGGAAAAGAAATTACACAATGCACATGTGGATTGTGTGGATCCAGACCTTAAGTGCATTCTGGTTATTTTACCCTCTAAGTATTCTCCTACAGATATTTTAATGCAAAGAGAAAATAATAAATTGGAATGGATATTTCTACAACATAAACTGAGTAAGAAATTAAAGACATATGTGAAAAAAATTTCTGACTTGATTTCTAAAGGAAAATTAAAACTTTGTTAATTGACAGAAATGGACCTAGCAGAAATTGTTATACCTTTAACTAATGAAAAAATTGACCAGTTATGAACAGAAAGTGATCCTTGGCAAAGAGCTTACAGTAATTTTTGGGAGAGAATAACAACAGATATCTTCAAAACAAAAGAATTGAATTTATAAAAAGAACTAACTGGATTCTTCCTTGTGTATTCTCTAGAATACACCAATTTCTTGAGACCCTACATTTTAGACTGACGCTACCAAATCAGGAAAGGCAAGTTACAAAACAGAAAATGTAAGTTAAAGCCCTTACAATTCTGTTCAAAGTCAGGATCATGTGCTAACATGATGATATTAATGGATTTTACAGAAACTCTTAGCATAGTCACTGACTCTCAGTATGTAGAAAGAGTTGTTTTACACATTGAAACTATGGATTTTATTAGTGATGAATCAGAACTAACTTTATTACCTATTCTGTTACAAGAAATAATCAGGAATAGAAATCATCACTTCCATATGACATACATCCAATCCCATTCTGGTATGTTAGCTAGGTCCTCTAGCACAAGGTAATGATGAAATTGATAAATTATTAATAGGAAATGTGCTAGAGCCCTCAAAGTTTCATTAAAAAAAATCATGTCAATAGCAAAGGATTAAAAAAAGATTTCTTCTTCACTTGGCAACAAGCCAAAAAAAAAAAATTCTAAGAAGATGCCTCACCTGTTTCTTCTATAACTAAACTCAACTACAAACAGGAAGTAATCTTAAAGTATACATAGAAATGAAATTTGGCAAATAGATACGTTTCATTTTACAAAATTTGGAAAATTAATATATATACATCATACAATAGATATGTTTTCAGGATTTCAATGGACAATTGCTTTGAGTTTAGAAAAGGCTGATTCTATAGTCACACATTTGCTAGAAGTTATGGTCATCATGGGAATACCTGTACAAATTAAGACTGACAATGCTCTGACATATGACTCGAGTAAAGTTAAATATCTTTTTCTTATTATAGTATAAACCATATTACAGGTATACCACACAATCCTACAGTCAGAGAGAGAGCAACTGGAACTCTAAATGATATGCTAAGTAAACAGAAAGGAGTAACAAAGACCCCAGAAATAGATTATGTGATGCTTTATTCACTTTGAATTTTTCCATTGCTAATGAGAAAGAAACAACAGCTGCTGAAAGGCATTGGACTATAGAAAAACCTACTCTACTAAATCAGTCTATCTACTCTAAAGATGTGCTAGCATATGGCTATGTTGGGAAATGGGTTTTGCTATGGATACCATCAAAATTAATAAAGACCCGATTTGAAGTAGGAATTGAACCCAGGTCCTCTAAATGAGGAGTTGGTGATCTTAACCACTGAGCTGTCTCTCCGACATCCCTAAAATTTTTAAATCAAATGAATAAATTATTGGTGAAAAACCATTAACAAGAAATTTTTAAATAATATTTGTCCTTTGAAAAATCTGGACTTAACAGCAGTAAAATAATTGTCCCAAATTAAGGCACAAGGAATAAGAATGACCAATTGAAAGTGTTCTGAGAATAATTTCCATTTCACACAGTGCATATATTTCATATATGTTTGTTACCTTAATGCCTTTTTCACTTTAACCCACAAAGAAATACATTATACAATTACAGAAATGGCATAGCCCACAAAAATGGTTTCATATCGTGTGTTGTTTTTTTCCCCTTCAGATCAATAAATTTATTTTCTCTTTTCTTTGAGATGTCCTCCTTGGCCCATGAATAATTTAGAAGTGTGTTCTTGGTTTCTGAGTGTTTGCATCGGTTCCTGTTACCTTTCTGTTAATGAGTTCTAGTTTTATTTGGTTGTGGTCAGACAACACACTTTGTATGACTCCAGTGGTTTCAGATTTGTGAAAGTTAATTTTTATGGCTCAGAATATAATGCAGTCTTCATGAGCAATCAGAAGGAATGTGTAGAGCTAGAGATACACCTCGATGATAGAGAGCTTACCTTATATGTCTTTTCCAGGACTGGAGCGCAGCACTGTGGGGGTTGGGCCATTTTGATGTTGAGTGAAGTGTTCTGCAGATATCACTTAGATACTCTTGGTTGTTGGCACATTGAATTCTTCCACATACTTGCTAATTTTCTGTCTTTTTGTGTTTCTGTTATTAATAGAGATATGTTATAGTGTTCAGCAATCTATGTGACTTCTATCTCCCCTATGATCTCTGAGAAATTTAACATCACAAACAATGAGTGCTTACAGTTGGTACAGGCAGGTCAATTTGATCACCTTAACCTTTTTCTTTTCTTTTTTTTAAGATTTATTTATTATTTGTTATCTATCTATCTATCTATCTATTTATTTATTTATTTATTATGTATACAGTATACAGAAGAAGGTACCATGTCATCATAGATGGTTGTGAGCCACTGTATGGTTGCTGGGAATTGAACTCAGGACCCCTGGAATAACAGTCAGTGCTCTTAACCTCTGAGTCATCTCTCCAGCTCCTGCCTTAACCTTTTATCATAGTTTGAAGAGTCTTTTTTCTGTCATTTATTATTTACTCTGAAGTATATTTTGTCTTTTGTGACCAGAGCTTTTCTACTTGTCTTTATTATAGGATACCTTAAGTAATTTTACTTCCAGCAATTCTGTGTAACTGTATTCAAGTGAGTTTCTCATAGATATAAATAATATCACTATAGAGTATTTTATATGCCTTCTCACCACCTTTGCCTTTCAGCTGGTTTATTTTGACTATTTGCCTATAATTAAACCATGGACAAAGCAGGGTATATATCTGCCATTTCCATTTGATTATCTGATTTTTCTTTTCCCTAATTTTGTCTTTGTTTTCTTTTCTTAAAATACAAAATAGATTTTCCTCTCATATAATACATCCCAAACACAGTCTTTTCTCTCTCTACTCTCTCCATATTTCCCTCCTCTCCAGGCTCACTCCTCCATGTTCTTTTCCAAAAACAGCAGGCCTCCAGAAGACCTTGTCTATGTTTTCTTTGTTCTAACTTTAGGACTTCATTCTTATTTACTAATAGTCATTTTAAGCTATCTTTTTTATAGTACTTTAATGATACTTCTAACTATATAATATTCTAATTTTATTTTTATAAATATCAACATAAAATGAATGTATGTGCATATGTACATGCATTGATAAAATATTTGTGTGTAAAATATAAGTGTTATTATTGCCTAAAGATACCAAGTAAGAGATAGAGAACCCTCTCCTTTATGCCCCTTTTTCCTACTTACAGGAGAAATTTCTTGTAAGTAGGAAACAATTTCTCTATGTATATTTATTTATAAAAATACATTTATAATACACCAGAGTGTACTATAATTATTAAATGCACTATCTTGTCATCTTGGCATTAGCTTTCTCACTGAGGTGAAGTCATATCTAAGTGTGCGTTTAGATTGGTACCCAAGTAAGCTTTTCTCATTATCCCCATTGACTATCAATATGTCTCTTTTAGAAAATTGTCTTTTCACACCCCTTACCTACTCTGAAATTTTATTATTTAGGAGACTATTCGCTGGTGAATTAAATGTTTCTTATCATAATTGAAAATTTAAAACCCCTTATCAGATATATGGATTAAAAATATTTCCTTCCAAGAGGCAGATGGCCCTCTTGATGGTTTACATTCCCAAGCAAAACCTTATAGATTGGTTTAATTCTACTAGCTTGTTCATCTTTAGTTAGTTGTGCCTTTGGTATTGTACCCAAACAACTATCTCCCAGATCAATGTCATGGAACTCTTTCCTTGTTTAGCTTTGTTGTCTCTTCCTAGAATCTATGTGTTAGGGTCTTCTCTATGAGTCTCTAGGACTATGTGAGGGATGTTATCTGTGTGTGCTCACTTGCATTCTTCTGCATGTGGATTTCCAGTTTCCCAGCACCATGTATTGAAGAGGTGACAGATACTTCTTTGTGTTATCTTCTTGATGTCTATGTCACAATTTAGTTGAATGTCTAGAAAAGGTTTTATGTCCCCAAACCCTACTGTGTTCTGATAGTCTATAATGCATGTGTTTGGGGGCTTTTTCAGACAGGAGCAGACCACTTTGATTACTATAGCTTTGCACTTATTATGGCCTGCATATATGATGCCACCAAATGCTTCTTTCTTGAAGGCTTGGTTCCCCTTACAGTATTATTCTGAAGTGTAACACTGTGGAAATGACTGGCTCTTGGGGGCATAGCTTCATCATCAGTGGATTAATTCACAGGCATTTATAATTTGATGGCATTGTTGGAAGGTGATTGCACGTAGTCAAGGCCTATTTCAATAAGTCAGAAGGGGCATGCCCTGGAAAGACACAGCTTGTCTCTGGTCCTTATTCTCTCCAACTGGGCCCTTATGAGATCAGCTATCCACTCACCATGATGTCCTGCTCCACCTTGCACAATGAAAGCCAAGTGTCTGAAATCAGTTCCACCATGAGCCAAAACAAATATTTCCTCCTTTGCATTCATGACTCATGTGCTTGAGACTGAATTTCACAATGCATAATTCTGAAATCAGAGTATGTAGTAACTTTTTCTTTTTCTTTCTTTCTTTCTTTTGTGTGTGTGTATCTAGCGACTTTTTCTTTCAGTCAAGATTTTGTGCCTGTTTAAAAAGAGGTTCTTCCACAGTTTAAAAACTGCCTGCTTATAACACTTGTTTAGGAGATAAGCATGGTCCTGTGTAGGATAACACTGTAAGTATTTTTCACGTGTATTTGTTTAATAAAATGCTGATTGGACAGAAGGCAGGAAGAAAGTAGAGGCAGGGAAACCAGACTAGAAGAATTCTGGGAGAGGAAAGACAGAAGGGGAACCATGAGCCAGACACAGAGGAAGTAAGATGAGAATGTGGCACCGAGAAAAAGATACCAAGCACGTGACTAAGCATGAATAAGAATCATGGGTTAACTTAAAATCTAAGAGTTAGATAGTAATAAGCCTGAGCCATACATAGGCCAAACAGTTTGTAATTTAAAAAAAAAAGGAGGTTCAGCATCATTTTTTCTTTGTGTATATATAAATCAATATTAAATTTCACATAATAGTAGGTAAGAATGAAAATATTATACTATCCTGAAACTTACTATTTCTCATTTTGTGGTTTATATCTTTAAAAATATATGCCTAGTGTGGAAAATAAAACCATAATTTGAACCAAACTGTCGTGATCAATTGCTCAGTTGCCAAAATTGGTTCCCTAGAGGATAGACTCTGAAAAGTAAAAGCAAAAAGCATGGGTAGACAGATTGGCATTCTTAACTAACTTTTCCAGATTGATTTTTAGTGATTATTTATGTCACTGAGCAGAATGGAGTCTTACTGGGGTCCAACGACAAATGGAACTTTGATACTGGTACTAATGCAGCAGATAAAAATCCATTTCACATCGGTTGTCCAGTTAATGGATCAACAATTATTAAATGTATTCTCAGTCTTAGAAGGTTTTGTCTTTCAGATTTTAACACAACTATTAATGATGAGCCTTTGCAAGCTAGGCAGAGTGGTGTCCATGTGAGATTACCATATCTGAGAGGCTAAAGGTTATAAATCTGAGACAAACAGAGATTACACAGCATGACCTTGCCTCACACAAGACAAAAAAAAAAAAAAATGCAAAATAGTCAGTGTGAAAAGCCTGGTGTGTCCTAAAATCTTAAGATGATAATGAATGTGAATTATACTTTCTATGAAGACATTACTGAAACTGGTAACACCACAAATGCCCTTGATAGATGCAAAGGTTGTGATTATCCTTTTGTTTTTACTTAAATCTTGAATCTAGCCAAAGGCGATTAATTTTGAATTGACAATGAAAATGAAAATGAATTATCCTAAGCTGAGCAGGTAATGACTCCAGTTGCATTTATTATTTAGGTGTGATCTATTTTGAGGAGGAAATCAATAGAAGTTCTTGTATTGATTCAGTGCAATGAGGTTAATTTTGAGTAGCTGAGGATCTAACAGTATGTCATAGCAATCTCACCCCAGGATGAGTTCCGCTATTTGTTCCCATAGCATATTTTAGCCTACAGAGATATGACTATTTTCTTTATTCAGAAGACACAGCACACATTCTGATACACTGGCAATATCAGCTGTTGGAATCTCATGAGGAACCCTTTGGTCTTTCTAAAATCCATGTATCATGAAATATAAGGAAAATTCAATGAAAATATAATAGCATCAAAGTTCATAGCATAGACATATTGGTGCATGTTCTCCATAACAAAATGTACGTTACACTACCTTGTACTGTGTACTTTTATGAACACAACCTACATTTGGAAACACACTTAAATTAATCAGGAATGCACTGGCAATTGGGTGAAAAATGCCAACATGCTCTAAATTTCAAAACCTGTAGAGGTGATTCAAGTTGGAAAGGGGACATTTTTAGGAGAAACTAAGTTGACGATCTTGAAAGAGATCATTCTGGGTTTAGGGGAGACCACTCTAAATCTACAAACACATTCCCATATAATCAAAGGGGAAGTTACACACAGTCACAAGGGGGAAGGGAATACAGAGAGTCAGGTGTTCATAAGCTAACTAGTGCCAGAGATGGCAGATGACCTAGTTAGGGTTTCTATTCCTGTGACTAAACGCCATGAGCATAAAATAAGTTGGGGAGAAAAGGGCTTATTCAGCTGTCACTTCCACATTGCTGTTCACCACTGAAGGAAATCAGGACAGAAACTCAAACAGGGCAGAATCCTGGAGGCAGGATGCAGAGGCCATAGAGGGATGCTGCTTACTGGCTTGCTTCCCATGGCTTGCTCAGTCTGCTTACTTATAGAACCCAGGACCACCAGTCCAAGGATGGCACCATCCACTAAGGTCTGACCCCTCTCCCATTGGCCACTAATTGAGAAAACGTCTTACAGTTGGCTCTCATGGAGGCATTTCATCAATTGAGGCTCTTTCCTCTATGGTGTCTCTAGATTTTGTCAAGTAGACACATAAAACTAGCCAGTATAGCAGCCCTCATCCCCCAAGCTATAAACAGAATGTCCCTCTTATGGGAATCACTTTTTTTCTGAGTTGAGGTATATAGCCTCCTGATCTGAGAGATAAAAAATAATGCTAATAATATTACTGTTTAAACCCATCAATTTTGTGGTAATTTTATATAATAGTTACAAGAAGTAGAAACAATAGCTCTGTTTGAATGGAGCTCAGAAGAAAGAAGCCACTGTAGATGGTCCTAATTCAAATAGAGCCAATGAAATGTTCACAACTTGGAGAGGTCAAAAACTGTACTGAAGCATTATGAACTCTAATAAGAAATGTGCAGATCTCTTGCATTTAGGGTAAAGTTCTGCACTCTTGGGCAATACATTATTTTCCTTTGTAGAAAAGAGCTCTGGGCTTTCTATGTGACCTCAATAAAAATTGAATGTCTGTGCATGCAAACCAGGTGACCCTAGGCACTGAGGTGTCTCTATAAACTCTATGTCCCTTCAATGTCAGAATAGGAATGTGGCAGAGATTGGCCCTAATATGGTACCAAAGGTTCAAACAAGTGGATGAATAGATGATTCATATACATGCCTGCTTCTGCCCTGACACAAGAAGCCAACATCTCCATCAATTTATACCTATGCCAGGGGCAAGTGACTTCTACAAATGAGAGGAATGTGAGCGGAACCTCAAACTCAGTTCCCATTGGGAAGGCATCAGGGAAATATTATACTCACTTTCCTGAGCTCCTGCAGAAAAGTAACCCATTTGCTGTCCAGACCCAGCATATTGCTCTTGCTTGTAAGCTGAATTGAATCGAGGATGCTGGTATAACTCGGAAGGAAATCTAACCAAAGCCTAGTTGGCAGAACCATCAGAGACTGTAAGTGTAAACACGGAAAGGAGGAGGAGGCCGGGCGAAAGCAAGACAGATGAGTGGGGAGCCTTGAGCTGAGAAAGCTCCGGAGAAGAAAGAATGCAGGTGATTCTTCTGGGGAGTGCCTGGTAATTTTCCTAGAGGAATTCTTGCCATTAACACAACATTGAGGTCTGTGCTTAATGAAAATCTCACTAACACAGAAATTCCTGAAGCTATACAGAAGTGGTATTGGCCTTCTGGGTGTGGCATAAGACCAAGTGTGTAACTTTGAGGAACAGAACAACACCATGCTTACAATAGTACATGCTATTAGCTCTCCAGCCAGAAAGGGGCCTGTGAGTCCTTTTAATTCTGTTTCTGGGATCCCAGAGCCTTGGAGAGCATTTACTATCCAGAGCCAGCATATGCAGCATTTTTTTTTTTTTTTTTTTGCCACAGGCTATTCATGTTAGGGTCCTGGAATTTCTTTTCTCCAAAAATAATGATGACTAATGATTTCAGAAGCCTGAATCCTCTATGTCTCTTGCATTGGATCAGCACAGACACACATCCAACTTCAGTACTTTCTGGTAGGATGAACTCAAGCAGTTCTCTATAAAACTTTGGCTGGCTTCCCCATTTGTTCATGGGTTTCCCTTGGGGTTCATGCACTCATCAATCTCCTGTATAATGTGCCCCTCCTTAGAGTCTCACATGGATGCAGATGATCTAAGACACTTATAATTTCAATACATAAGCTTTCAAGTCAAACTCAATACCGTTTAAATAGATCCAAGCTTTACTTAAGGAAAGATGTCTCAATTCATGTTGTAAAGGTCCTGATTATGTGGCCAGAAAACACTTGGCTTTCTAGATATTTGGAGCTCTTGATAATTCCTCCAACCCAGCACAAGGGAAACATGTCACATCTGATTTGCCAGTAAGATTGGCAAAGGATGGTTTTTCCCATGAGCAACTATGGAAATCAGCCCATTCTCACATCGGAAAATATTTCAGATATAAAAGAAAAGCAGATGGCAACTTGTGTGTATTTTGTCTGCTAATGATTTTGTTAAATATTTTAAATTGGTGTTTGTGTTATGATGCTGGAACCTTTATTTTGAAACAAACAAATCAACCAACCTTACAGCAGAGGGAGGAAAAGGTGAGCTAAGTTCCAAATACCTATTTCCTTGAAATACAGGAGGCTGAAAGTCCAGGTCAGGTGGTTGCGAGTGCGGTTTCTCTGGAGTCCACTCTCTCTGGTTTACACTGGCTGCATGCTGTGTCCTTGTGTGGCCTTTTCTCTGTGTGTTCATGAACTCTCATCCTTAGTGTGGGTCTCAGCATTCTCTTCACACTCACACTCCAGTTGGATCAGACTGGGACCTATCCTAGCTGACTGGCTTTAACTAAATCACCACTTTAAATGTCCAGTCTCTGGATGCAGTCACAATAAGATGGAACACGTGTTGAATACTTCAAACTGTGAATTTAAGGGGAAGAGACTCAGCTCATCATAGTAGTGTAGACAATAAGAACTTAAGGTGGAAAATACCTCTTGTTTCCTATTTGAATGAGAAATGCTTTATTCAGAAGGAAGCAAGCACTGCTCATATTTACATAGGTAAAACTTAACTTTCAAATCTATTGAGATGTTCTGATTTGTTCATAAGACACCTTTCTTTATAGAGAATTATCTCCATAATAAAACAGTCAGAGCTATTTGTATAGGATTGAAGTACAGGCTTAAACTACATGACAGAGATACTTCTCACTTTCATTTGGAGATACATATGTGTGTGTATGTGTGTGTGTGTGTGTATATATATATGTATATATATGTATATAAAACTATCAAGCAGAAATTAGGAATGAGATGCTAAGGAGGAGTAAAACTTTTACATTTGGTAAAGGCAATCACTTGTAACCATATAAAAGGATTGATTAACCATAAAGCAATTACATTTTTATTATATTATATATTATATTATATATTATTATGTTATACATTAATATTATATATTAAATGTTCCCATTTAATATAACAATGTAATGGTCCCTATGGGAAAAGCAGTGAAAGAAAACTGAACTACCACACATGCAGAAACAGCAAGAACTGAAATACTCAGGAATGTCTTCGCTCACACAGCAGTGAACACTAACCACTGGACGTCTATGGGAAGAAAAAGCTGATCCCGAGTGAGCAGTAGAATCAATCATAAACCACCCAGAGCCATGAGACCTGCTAGAAAAATGACAAGCAGGTGCACTGCTCAGATTGCCTTCCTTATATGGAGCAGTTACAAACAGCTGTCCCATTTTGTCCCCTTCTGCTAAGATCCCATATGCATTGGTTCTTTAGAGTTTTGT
Source organism: Sigmodon hispidus (assembly GCA_004025045.1). NCBI lineage: Eukaryota > Metazoa > Chordata > Mammalia > Rodentia > Cricetidae > Sigmodon > Sigmodon hispidus. The sequence goes on from PVIH01007556.1 coordinate 21,381, forward strand.
GACCATTTTGCAGGTGTGTTGACAGATTTTTGCTGACTGGTAGAAGTCACAGCCTCTCCATAGCCTGGCTGCTTATCTCAGTTGCTTGGCAACATGGACATCCCTCTCTCCAGCAGAACTTCCTGCTTTTACCTGTCTTTATCTGAAGAATGTCCCCTGGACCTGGTGGATTGACCTGATCTAAAAACAGTCTAAACCAGGTGCCTAATTCATCTTTGGCTTGACCCTTGGCCCAGATCCCTGTTGAGAAGACTTGTGCTAGGGTCTCTGCTACAGGATCCCACTGCCACATACAAAGCTGTCAGAAAGGAACATGCCACTTAATGCAAATTTTGGCTTGTCCCCAAGTTCCCCAATCCTCCATATTCTTTATACTCTAGAATAAAATGGAGTTGATTCACTGAAGTCTGTCTTCCAGAGGCATGTCTCCGCTTATGCTCATAAACAATGTACAAAGTTTTCTGTCACCCTTTCTATCTCTTTCTCCCCTTTGACTGATCACTGACAGGCTGAGAGGAAAAGAGGACCCTTGCACAGGTCATGAGAATAAGATTAAGTCAGAACTAGAAAGAAGACTAGATAACAAACAGAGGCCTTCCTGGTAGAACCCAACACATCAGGGGGATGTTATTGACCTCTGGGAACTATTTTCTAGTGTGTGAGGATGAACTGCTCTATGTTAGGTAGAAAACTTTTGTACTAAACTTTTTGTTCTTGTTTGTGAGAACAGCAATTGGAGTGGAGTGGACACTTGCCTTCAATTTTAACAACTCATAGTCTTAAGGGGTTTGGGAAATTCTTACATCACGTGTCCCTATGGAATCTTGTCCCACATGGGGCTGCTTGTCTGGGCTGTCTGCTAAAGAGTAAGTAAGAAGGTACTTTTGCAAGTAATGGTAATGTAGTGAAGAAAGATGGATGTTTGGTCAGTAAGATACCCACAGCCAAGACTTAGCATTTCGGGAGGATGAGATACCCTAAGTTTGCATTTGACATCAGCAGTGACACAGCCACATGTCTTGTTAATCTGAGCACACAGTGGTGACCTAAATTAGGTACATTATGAAGTTGGAGCCTTCCAGTCTTCTGTGCACCCATGGTCCTCCTATAAATTTTGAGTTACACATGTCTTTATAAATAATATCTATTTTACTTGAGTTAGCTCACTTTTCTTTCTTGGCTTGTGGCCTAAAATCATGATTCTATATGGTTTTTTCTCATTTCACTACTAATTTTCTAAGGTTCCATTTCCCATCTGAGACTGGAATCCTTTCCACTCTTGTTTTATGTAAGTTTCCTTACTAAGCATGCATTCTCATCCCACTTTTCTGTATGTGCCTCCCCTAAGCACACCTCTTAGCCAGCACTTGCTTCTGGCTTCTATTGTTGAGACTTCTGGTTTACCCTGTTTCTCCCTCTCTGTCCTCTTTACTCTTCTTGTCTTTCTTGTTTACATTCCTCTCTAGGTCGCCTCTCTCTTTTTCATTAAAATGTGTGTTATCAGAGGCCTGATCTCAAATAGAGTAAGTTCCAAAGCTGTCTGCTCTTCTCTTGCAGATACATATGCCAAGAAGTCATACTAGACCATTGTAATTATATAACTGCACAGTGTTTAAAATCTTCAAAGGACTGGTGCTTGACATTTGTTAACCTTCTTGTGACTTGATAGTATATGAAAGCTTCTATCCAGACCAGAACATCATCAGCCACTTTCTCTGCAACTATTCTTTACCCTTCCTGACTTTTTTTCTTATCTAGGACTCAGGTCAAGAGTATGTTAGACATTCTCATACTATGCTTGTATTAGGACTCTTCAGAGAAAATGAACCAGGATAATCATGATGTAAATAGATAGACAAATAATAGGTAAGTCTCAGATAATAAACAGACACACATACATATTTGTATATGTATTTATAAGGATGAATTATAGGAGGAATCTTCTCACACCCTCATGAAGGCTGAGAAGTCTCACCTCAGGCTGTCACTAAGCAGAAAGGCAGGAGTTGAAAGAACAACTCACCTCCTGTCCAAATTCCAAGTAGTATGGAATTCCACTGTATTATGCCAAGCTGTAGTATGGCTGTCAGTCCAACAATGAAGACTTTGGAGTCCAGGAATTTTCTGGCCCATTCACAGAGATCAGTGCTTGAGTTCAAGTATCCAAGGAGGGTGGAAAATGGTACTCTTCTCTCCAAAAGAGCAGAATAATGAAAAAAGAGAGAATGCAGAATATTTGAAATTTGTCTTTTGCTAATCTTGGTGCTCAGCTTCACTACATGGGTACATTTCTATAAAGTTGGTAAAGCCCACTCAGGCTATGTCTGTGTATTTCACTGTGGACCAATAAAGTAATGGACAGAGCTCACTTCAAAGTGTGGGAGTTTGGATGCATGAAATGAACAATTGGGGGCATGTGTATGCACTTATCTTAGTTACTTCTACATTGCTGTACAGACACCATGACCAAGGCCAGTGTCAGAAGGAGGAGTTTATTGGGATTTGCAGTTTCAGAGGATGAGTCCATGACCGTCATGCAGAAAGCATGGCAGCAGACAGGCGGGAGCATTATCTGAGAGTTTACATGTTGATGTGCAAATGCAGTACGAAGAAAGAGATACTTGAATTGGTGTGGCCTTTAGAAACCTCTAAGCTCACCTCCAGTGACACACCTCCTAATCCCTCCCAAACAGTTTTACTAACTGAGGACCAAATAACTCAAATATATGAACCTCTGGGGACCATTTTCATTTGTACAACTGTATTACACTCCTTAGATCCTGTGGGCTTTTTGCTAAATGATGATGCAAAATGAATTTAGTTCCACTTCAAAATCCTCATGGCTTTCATAGTCTCAATACAATTTAAAGGTTCAATGTTTAAAATTTCTCCCAGTACTTCTGGCAATTTCTCAATTGTAGCCCTCTATAAAAACAAAATCTAAAAGATACGCCTTCCACATACAATGACACAAAATAAACCTTACCATCCCAATAGAAAGGAACAGAGTCAGAGTGAGAAAATTCTGAACCAAGCAAGACCAAAATCCATCAGGTCAAAGTTAAAATCCTGTAACACTATGTCTGATGCCAAATGACCTAGGAAAGCTCTCCAATTCCAGCTTCGCTTACTGTAACACCTCTCCCTCTCCCTCTCCCTCTCCCTCTCTCTCTCTCTTCTCTCTATCTCTATCTCTATCTCTCCCTCCCTCCCTCCTCTTTCTCTTGCTATTGATACTCCCTTTATGCAACTGTCCCTGGCAGATATCCTATGGTATATCACAGCTATACACAACTCCTGATCCAAATTTTGTGACAAAAACATAATGACCAAAGCAACTTATAGAAGAAAGAGTTTATTGGTGTCTTACAATTTCAGAGAGTTAGAGTCCATGAGCATCATGGGGAGGTAGGCGGGCACAGCACTGGAGAAGCAGCTAAGTGCTTGTTCTACAAACTCACAGCAGAAAGAGACACAGAGAATAGGTGGACTTTTGAAATCTCAAAAGCCCAGTTATACAGCTTTTAACATAAGGCCACATCTCCTAATTCTTCCCAAACAGTTTTACTAACTCAGAATCAAATATTCGAATAAATAAGCCTATGTGGGGGAGGCATCCTCATCCAAGCTATCACAATAGACACATTCTTTCTTTCTTTCTCGCTACCATTGTCAACCATAAGGGTCATCTTCTTGATGGAAGAATTACATCCCTTTTTTCATTGGATGACCAGAGATAGCTGGTTGTAATTCTTTCTCCCCCATTATTTGGCAATTTTATTTATAGTATCTTTATATATGTATTTATTTTAGGAACCTGCTACTGTATTAGTTTTCTGTACAAGCCCTCAAATGTCCCTTAATTTTAGCTGTGTCATTTATATTCCTTGCCAGGGCCTTCTCTCTGCTCTTCCTCCCAGATGCGCCCTCCCATCGCAGCCCCCTTTATATGTATCTACTTCTTCTCTTTCCCTTATCCCTAGTCCCTTACTCTATACCTATCCTCTGTGGTTCTATGGATTATAGCTTCGTTATTATAAACTTTACCACTAATATCCACATATAAGTGAATATATACCAAACTTGTCTTTCTGGGTCTGGGATATGTCACTCAGGATAATTTTTATTTTCTAGTTCCATCTATTTGCCTGCAAGTTTCAAGATGTCATTTTTAACAGCTTAGTAAGAATCTATTGCATAAATGTATCACATTTTCTTTAATCATTTTTCTATTGATGGAAATCTAGTTTGTTTCTAATTTCTGACTATTAAGTGGAGGGTAGCAATGAACATGGTTGAGGAAGTATCTCTGTGGTAGGATGAAGCATGCCCAAGAGTGGTATAACTGGATCTTGAGTAGGTAGATTTCCATCTTCCTGAGGAGCCACCACACTGATTTCCGTAGAGGCTGTATGAGTTCACACTCCTACCAGCAATGGATGATTCACACCCCACGTACTTACCAGCATGAGTTGTCACTTGTTCTGTTGATTTAGCCATTTTGACAGGTGTTAGATGAAATCTCAAAGTAGTTTTGATTTGCATGTCTGGAATGGCTAAGGACATTGAACATTTCCTTAAGCATTTCTCAACCAGTTGGGTTTCCTCTGTTGAAAATTATTTGTTTAGATATGTACCCAAGTTTTTTATTGGGTTGTTTGTCTTGTTGCTTTCTTTCTTTTTTTTTTTTTTTTTAAAAGAATTTTTTTTTAAACTTTATTTATTTGCCTTGGTGTTTGCCTGGAACTGGAACTACAGACAGTTGTTAGCTGCCACGTGGGTGCTGGGAATCGAACCCGGGTCCTCTGGAAGAGCAGACGGTGCTCTTAACCGCTGAGCCATCTCTCCAGCCCCCGTCTTGTTGTTTTCTAATTTTGTCACAGGCTTTTTCTGCATCTAAGAGATGACCATGTGTTCTTTTTTTTTCCCTTTCAGTTTGTGTATATGGTGGATTCCATTTATTGATTTTTATATATTGAACTGTCCTTGTATCTTTGGGATGAAGCCTACTTGATTATGATGAATGATCTTTTTGATATGCTCTTAGATTTGGTCCTGGTTCCTTTGTTGTCAACATTGAAATAAATAATTAGGCAACTTATAGTATTCAACAGCAATCCTCAGATATTTATATTTATCACCTAGACAGGCTTCTTAAAATATGACCACCCCTTGAATGGGGATATACAGGGATGGAAAAAAAAATTCAGAGGGAAAGCTGAACACAAAGTAAATATATGTGTAGCAATCTTATTTGCATTATCACCCTTGATAAGTCATGCTTATGATTCTTATCCTCTTTATAGTTATTAACTTTTCAGCATTTTAAATTCATTTTACTGTTTTTTTGATAAATACAAAATAAATAAAGAAAAAAAAAGAATAAAAAGAAAAAAAAATATGACCACCACCATCACTACCCAACCCTTGCCCATTATTAATTCCTTACTCTGTGGTAGGTTTCAAAAACGTGCATTTCAAAGATACTGTCTATTCTCTAACACTGATGGCCCTGGTAACACTCTTTGAAACCACAGAGTTGACAGGAAGCTTCAGCTCATCTTGTGCCTGGAAATCACGTTATCTGTGCCCACCCACAAACTTGCCGGTTTCATTGGTCTGAAGTGAGGACTGAATATCGGAATCTGGTCCCTTTTACACGTAGACAAATTATACTACATACAGTATGGGTACAGAGCAGCATCATGATGCTTATATGCAGTGTGGATGATCCAGCAGAGCTGACCACAACTGCTTCACCTCAGATATTTAACTTATTTTAGGTAAAAAGATTTGAAACCCACTCCTCTGGCAATACTGAGATGGGTAGAACTTGATTATTACTATTGATCTAAAACTCAATAATTATTTTTGCCTGCTTGAGGCTTTGTGCCCAAGAACTATCAAGGCCCCTCCTTCATGTCTTACCCTCTAGTCACCACTATTTGGCTCTTTATAGGTATTTTGCCTGCAGCTATGTCTGTATGAGGTGTCAGGTCTCCTAGACCAGAAGTTACAGACAGCTGTGAGCTGCCATGTGGGTGCTGTGAACTCGGGCCTCCCAGAAGAACAGCCAGTGCTCTTAACCTCTGAGCCATCTCACCCACCCCTATTTGGCTCTTTTTTTTAACTAACAATAGAAAAACATCATGAGTGAAATTAATGAGAAGCAAAACCTATACATCCTGATTACATTCATACTGTTTAAGAAGCCATTCTGAAGCTGTGGAGCTTCATATTGATTTTATACTTTCGCCATTAAATATATTTTTATGTGCTTGTCCACCACCACCACCACTCCCCAAATTCATAACAGAGTTAGAACTAGAAAAAACAATTAGCTCTATATTCCCTTTCATAACTCATGTCCATCACTTAATTCAGTCCCTTCCCATCCCTAGTACTTAGCTCTCTTTGTTCTCATCTCTACATGTAAAATTATACCCACATTTGTTTTCATATATGTACATATGATGGGATAAGCTATTTATATGAAGAAGAACATGGAGGTCTTTTTTTTTTCCTTTCTGAGATCTATGACCTCACTTAATAACACATATTCTAAGTCCATCCATTTTCTTGAAATTTTTTTATTATATTTTTCTTTAGAACTGAATAGCATTCCATTTTATATACATACAAGTTTTAGGTTTTTTGTTTACCTGTTTGTTTCTGGTTTTCTGTTTTTACTCTATGTTATCTGTTGTAAGACAACTAGATAGGAGAACATTTTGGGGAAGAGGTAGCCATACTCTAGATGAGCATGGGCACCGGCAGTGTGGGCTCATGGCGGTCCTAGACAGCTGGAGCCTGGGGTGGCGGTTTGAATAAGTGGGGGCTAGAGTCACATCTCACTCTCACACTTCGTCCTGTCAGCATCTGAGGAGTATTGAAAGTTATATAAGTGGACGGAATCGCCAGGTACATAAGGAAGACATTCCTGAGAGATGCTATCTAGGTTGATGGATGGACATATCGAATGATGTAGACAGCTGCTTCCAAATCCTTAGCCGATCCTTCAATGTCTGATTTGAAGTCTGAGGAAAGGCAACAATACGTTTATTTCAGTCCCAAGTGCCCCTTTTGAACTTTGAGAATGTGGAAGAAAAATAGTTAGGGAAGGAAATAAAGCACCAGAGGGGTGAAAGAGGTCAAAGAAAACGGTTCTGAGATCCACCTGCCGAAGTGCCTCACACATGGGAGTGAAGGATAGGATTTGTACCCTGGTCCTGGGCAACTTTCTCCCTGAGGCCAAAGGCCGAATCTAGTGGCCTGCACTGCCACCTGCAGGCTGAGGTTGGAACTAGCAATTGGAAGTGCTGTGGTTTATCACCAGCTGATCACCGCTCTGCTTCTGGGTGGATTTGCACCTCATGTCTTTGTGTGTACACTTAATCTTAGCCCTTAAATTACCATTTTTTCAGGAAGCTTAAAAGTTAGTCTTTTGCGCACATTTTTAAATGTCGAAAAATCAGAATGAGTCTTGAACTTGTCAGTTTAAGCGACGGAGTCCAGCCGCTCACCTTGGTGATAAGTGAAGGTGAATCACTTAAGTGTTGGCACCTTAGACTTGGTCATTTTTATTTTGCATATTGTGGAAATGATCTGATGCTACAGAGACAATTTCTTCTAGTGAAGGAAGCCATCAACTCTTTCTGCCATCCTCACCCCCTCTTCCTGGAATTATAGCTCTCTATTGCTTTCCAGCTATTGGAGTTGGGAGGGTCTTGCCTTCCCCTTCTGGAACACCACTTACTTGAGTTAGGGTAATGGTATGTAAAGTCCTTGAGCAGATCTTAGCTAGCCCACCGAAAGACTAAGCCGTAAATATTCTATCCAAATTAATACCTCATGAAGAGATAGCCGCTTCTGTTGCCCTCTGAATAAGAAGCTCCCAAATGGAAACAATGTTCTCAGAACAGGCTATTGAATCCCAAATATGTATGTGCGGATTAATCCCTGGAATTTATGCCACCTACTGCTGAGAGGTTTGATGTAACTGAAAGCAAGCGAGCTCGAGCAGAATTCATGGAGGCACTTATTTGAAATGTACCTATTTATGGATGTTTAAGATCTTAAGTTGAGCCCAGCTACCTTTGCCCACTGTAATTTAAAACCTCCGGGCTTCCAGCTACACTGTTTTATCTACGTCCTTCAAACTACCCAGCCCCGCTTCTGCCTCGTTCTGATACACCTGGAGTGCAGGGCGCAGCCTTTTAAGTACAGCTGCTTCCCGGGTATTTAAGACGGCTGCACATGAATGAAGTAGAAAATGACAATGATAACGGGTAATGTGATGGCTGCCTCCTGGATGCTGTGTGCAGCTCTCCCTAGCAATCACAGGATAAAATAAAGCTGGTATTGAGGGGCAGTTGCTCTAATTGCTACAGTGGGATGCCAGTAGTCTGGACTTGAAGCCTGGGTTAGCTCTGCAGGAGACCAGCTCTAAAGAGAAAGGGAAGAGACAGCCTGGAAGATGCACAGAAGTGGCTTTTGTTTGCTGAATAGCCACCACTGAATTTTCTGCCCCCCCCCCCATTTCTTAAATGCTGTGAAAATACACAGTTCAAGTTCCTAGGACAGACCTTAAGGAAAGAGAAGCAAACAGAAAAAGAAATAAAATCACTCCTAGCCCCATGACTGCCACATTCAAGAAGGCACAGCTCTCTCTCTCTCTCTCTCTCTCTCTCTCTCTCTCTCTCTCTCACACACACACACACACACACACACACACACACACCTTAAAATGTAAATTAATTCCTTGGCAGATATTTTTTCCAGTTTTTAATTTATATTTCTGTGTGATATGTACATGGAATGTATTGTACATGTGGATGTGATACACATGTGTGACAAAGGCCAGAGGGTTATGGTGTCAGATATTTGTCTACCACTTTCCATCCTAATTTTTGAGACAGGGTCTTCCAGTAAATCCAGAACTCACTGGTTCAGTTAAACTACCTAGCCAGTGAGCTTGGGGGCTTATCCTGTCTCTACAATCTCAGAATGAGGATTGCAGAATGCACTACCTATAATATCCAGCATTGTGGGGGCTGGGATCCAAACTCATGTCCAAGTGGTTTTTCTGATTTCTGACTTGAAAGGTGAATCTTGAAAAAGTTCTAAAACCAGGAAGTGTGTCTTTCTGTGCCTCTGATTTATAGCACTCACAACTATTAGTCATAAGATATCTGGGTTCATTTGGCGAAAGGCCCGTTTATCTTTTTATTCTCTCTGAGGGGAAGCATGATAAAACTATAATGATATTGGATAAGATTAATGAATGTGATAAGAAAAAAAGCAGGTAGATAAAAGTACTTAGATGAATAATGGGCAGACCATACACATATGTTATTTTTCTAGATTTGAGGAAAGTTTGAGATACTTGTCAAGTGATTTAAATGTGTGTTCTATTGTGATTTTTTTCACATTGTAAAATTATTTTGAAATTAATTTTGCATTTATGTTTAAAGTTTTAGAATATCTTTTGCATTTCATATATTCATTTTTATCATTTTAAAATTATATGTCTCTTTTTGAATATGTGTACATGAGTACATGTAATATGGCCTTGGAGGCCAAAGTTACTGGCATTATCTGAAGCTGGAGTTACAAGTAGTTGGGAATGCCTGTTGTGAGTTCTGAGAGCCAAGCTCAGATCCTCTGCAAGAGTTGTATATGCTCTTAATCACAGAGCCATCACTCCAGCTCACTGTAGCTCTTTTAGCTTATGTAATTTACCAAACATGAATCATGACAATAAAAGCACATACATAATCATGGAAGAATATTTATGTAAACACTTACAGTAGTTAGCTTTCCTTGAACTAATGTATTCTATAAGCATAAAAAGAAAACACAGGCAAGTGCCACTTTATAAAAGTGACAATTTATGAAAAAAATTTATATGGTAAAAGATGACTTTAAGAAAGTCAATAGAAAATAACAGAGTTTGCAAAATATGTGTGCAACCCGGAGAGCAGAGTGTGAAGTCAGCAAAGGATCTTGGGGTGAGGAGCTGGGAAAGCAAAGCACTGGGGATGCGCTATTCCCTCAAGCCTGTGTGGCAGCTCGGAAAGTGAATTTTCCTTATTATGGCATTTACCACATAGGCACCAGTGTTAGGTAACAAAATAGAAAACAAACACAGAACAGCCAAGAGATCCCATTCACATGGAAACAGTAAGTACACTGTAAATAGCATAGATGTGAAAAAGTTTGTCTTGGAAGTTAAGAAACTGTTTAGAATCACATCATAATAAAAATGGATGGACTTCTCTGACCATCAGTGTCAAAATAACCAACATGAAGACTTAAAATAAATTATAAATGCTCATTTGATAGCTCAGATTTTTTTTTAATAACAAGCTCTTACAACTCAAATTATTCCATTTCTATTAATTTATGTACTGCCACATGGCTTGTGGCTTTACCTGTCTTCTAGCATGTTTGGCTCTCCATGTCTCCTGGCCACGCCTCTGACTCTGCCCTTTTCCTTCCCAGTATTTTTAGTCTGGTTCCCTCCACCCCATAAGTTTATCTTGTCCAGCTCCTAGCTAGTCAGTTTCTGTATTAAACTAATTATAGTGTAATTTGCACAGTGTACAGAAGGATTATTCCACAGCATTTTTTCATCTATATCCACTTAAAGCCTGTGAAAGCTTTCAAGAAAAAGGATTCTAAACATACAAAGATGGAGTCAAGTGTGGCTTCTCAGAAACCCCTTTTCTTGAGTGGGTTCTGTTGGTTAGCAGCACGAAGAGGTGCAGCTCTTTAAAGAGGTGGCTTTCTGGCTCATCTAGTGGCAAAGAAGAGCAAGGCTCCTTCAAGAGGCCAGGCTACCAAACACTTAAACGGGGATTATGAGCAGCAGGCAGTTTACTACTCAGTGGACCCCAAAACTCCTAAGACTTGGGGAAAACAAGCTGAGTGGAGATGAAGCAGAGAATGGGCCATCCCACTTAACAGTTTAAAGGCTTATTCAGTCAAAAAAGGATTACAGAAAAGCAGTAAAGACAGATTCAGATTCAGACAGAAAAAATAAAACCCAAAAAGCCTTTAAAAAGGTTTGTTTAAAAATGTATAAAGGTTTAGGAGAGAAAAGAAAAAGAATACACACACACACACACAATTTTAAATTAAGTTTTAAAATAAAGTCCTTAAAATGGAAGATAATATAAAAGAAAAAAGCCATGTAAAGATGAAAAATACAGAATCCTGTATGCTATTGTGTTGCCTTTAAATGTTTTGACTTCTAATGGCAGTCTGGGTCTGCATGGTTTGGGTTGCCTGAAGACATTCATAGCCTGGACCTACAAGGGTCTGGGCCACCACTTATGGCTGTTTCGGTGTCCAAGGGCTATGCTGCTACGGGAGGCATGTTGATCTGAGTGACCTGTGCTGCTAATAAGGAATATGATGACATCCAGGTCAGAACTGATGCCAGAGGCCATGTCTGGGTCAGATTTGACTTTCATGGCTTCAGTAAGCACTTAGGGCCATGCAGATGACTGAAGTCTGGTCGGACAATTGAGTCCATGTTGGTGCCAGAGGGCCTTGGTGCCACTGGGGTCATACTAATCCTGGTGCCTCAAGTTTCCACCAGGGCCATGTCTAGGTCCATGCTCCTGCTGTAGCTGGCTGGGGTCTGTGAATATGTCCAAGGCCAGTGTTGCCACATGGAGTTTATGTGTGTTGAAACCTAAGGACCTGTGCTGATCCAGGCATGCCCCTCATTACCCTGAGAAGCTAGCCATGAACACTACAGCAGAAGAGCTGGCCCTGTACCAGCCCCCCTACCATGGGAGAACTGGCCCTATACTCAGGAGAGATGGTCCCACCCCTCATCATGGACCTAGAAGAGGTGGTTTTGCCCCTTTCCTGAGATGGGGGGAGGACCATACACACATACACACACTGGCCAGTGGCCCAGGCCAGCCTGCTCAGCTACCACTCAGTCCCACATCCTGGGCTTCTAGCTGGCCCAGCTAGCATCGACCCCATCTGTGACTTGCTGGAGCGTGTGAAGGAACTGCTCCTGCAGAATGGTAGCCACAGAGTCCCCATGACTCGGGGCAGCAACACAGTGCCTGGGGGAGTTTTAGTGAAGGTTCAGTGTTTCAGAGACCTTGAACCAGACCAATGACTCATTGCAATGAACATTTTGTGGGTGGGGCTGTTTGGACAAAAATTATAGTGTGTGATGTACAGAAGCACCCAGTGCCACTGGGATGAGTGAAGAGGTGTTGGAAAGACAGAGGTGCAAGGAAGGGTCATTTGCCTGCTTGCTTGCTTACTTTGCTTTGTTTTTAACTGATTTGGGGAGAAGGTTCTTTTGCTGGGGGGATGCTTTAGGGTCAAGGGAAGGATATGGAGGCTCTAGGAGGTGAGCAAGATTGGAATGTGTGATGTGAAATTCCCGAAGCATCAGTGGGCAATTGTGTTATAAAAAAAATACTTTACATGCACATACACACTTACATACAAATACATTCACATATACATGCACATAAAATATACAAACAAGCATCTAACTCAATCTTATAAAAATCTTTATAATTACAAGTGAGATGTAGAGCCATTCTTTCTCATTAAGTACTATGTAGAGAGTACAATGTGCAATATCCAAGTCTAATGACAATCATCAAAAACATTGGAAATTGGTCTGCTATATATATATGCATACACACACACATACAAACACACACACACACATACAAACACACATACATATTTGATTCGTGGAGGAGCAAACTCCTTTACTAATTAATTTAAAAGAGAATAAGCAAGTTCCTGGGTTGGAATTCATGTATATGTGAAGGTGTCAGTTAATTTTGAATTGATATATGAATTGAGAGAAATTCTAAGGAAAACTCTACCAATACATTTGTATTACTAGAAGCACTTATTTAAAAAATGTATTAAAAAGGAAAGGCAAAAAAAAAGAGAGCTGTAATAATTTTGAATGAGAAGGCCAAGAACTGCTCTCCTTAGACACTGACATTTGCTGTAAAGTAGTACTGATAAGGTTGTACTTGTTAGGTACGAAGTAAGTCCTGGGAAGACAATTAAAGGTATAGCATCTCTGGGACTGCAGCTGTCACTGTTGAGTCTGTAGAAAAAAAGAATACATGCAAAACATGTATTGCAGAGTTTCCACACTTTCTAGGTTAGCCACACCTTGGCATTTCTGTTTTTGTTTTGTTTGTTTTTTATTTTTATTTTTTATGGTCCTCTAAGTTAAAAGGCAAATTTTCTCTTTATGAAATAGCTAGAATGTAACAAAAATGAATGTCCTTTAAAATGCATTTGAAAGAGTGAAGAGCAGTGAGCAAAAAAAAGTACAGCTGGGTGCGGGCAACACTGTTCTTTTCTGGGTGAGCAGGAGACATGACAATTCTGCCTTATATGTCTTGAAATGACCAGAGGGAGGCCTTCAAATGTCCTCAGCACAAAGCAACAAAGGACATTTAAGGGTAGATGAGCTCTTTCCTCTAACTACAACATGTCTTTGAATCAGCTTTGTTAATTTTCTCTTCATTTTATCCACTTTTTAAACCTCAAGTATCTGTGTCTCCCGGTGGGTCTTTTCAACCATGGCTTTCTAAGGAATACCTTCTCTGGGATCAGTTGCCTAGTACTTTGTTTCATACTCATTTTCATGGGTTCCATGACACTGTAGATACATATTTTGGAGGCTATGGATAGCACATCCTCTGCCAAGTGCTAAATTTCCCCTGGAGTACAGACAGGCCATGTGGGTCTCTATCACCTAATTAATGTGTCCCTCTAATGCATAGTTTATAATGTGTAGAACTATTGGGTGTCCATTAACTGTGAAAGTGAATCAGAATCAGGAGAGTAAATAGTTAAAGAAAAGCTATTGCATTCTCTGGCAAGTCCCTTGCATGCACAGAGTGGTCAAGGGTAAAACAGGATTCCTGGGTATATGGAAAATACAGATTGGGCTGTTTCTTTTTTCATTTTTATTTGGGGGAGGCCACAAGGGTGAGGAACAGAAATGAAAGGACTGGGAAATGAGTGGAATTTGGCTGCATGTTGTGAAAATTCTCAAAGAATCAATAAAAATATTTAATAAAAAAAGCTAGGTTGTGGTGGCACACATTTCATCCCAGCATTCCAGAGGAAGAGACAGGTGGATGTCTATCAGTTCAAGGCCAGCTTGGTCTACAGAGTGAGTGACAGGACCACACAAAGAAACACTGTCTCAAACAAACAAACAAAAAGCAAACAAACCAGCAAATGGACAAAAAAAGAAAAAAAAAGAGCGGGGGACTCACAGGCTCAAGGAAAATAATCTTTCAAAACAAAGAAACAATCCAAACAGGGGCAAGAAATTTTTGTGCTTGAAATCAAATAAATTGATCTTACAGTGAACTTCTTTTTTATTTCAGTGTTTTGCACTCACAAATAACTTGTTTAAACATACACTAGGGGAAAGGCCCACGATCCTATGCCACTTATGGGTCATGATCAGAATCCTATTAGCGATTGTTCTCACCTTTGCTTTTCCATAATGCAAGAGGGAACTTAATCAAACTTGAGCTAAATAGCTAATATGACTTAAACAGTGAGACTGACCTTTCACCCAGTTAGGATGCCCAATAATGCCTTTGTTCACTGCGGTAACAATGTCGTATCAATGCACAGATGTGCTTCCAAAGGGAAGACCACTTGTCTCTGCCAAAAGGAAAGCACACAAGTGTAAAGTGTTAATGAAGAAAATGCTAGAATCAAGGCCCAAGCCCGCTGTTCTCCTGTGTTAGAGCTGTGCCAGCAGAAGGCGCTATTGAAGCAGTTCTCAACCTGTGGGTCATGACCCTTTTGGGAGTAAAATACCAGATATTCTACACATCAGATATTTGCATTACAATTCATAGCAGTAGCAAAATAACAGTTATAAAGTAGCAACAAAGTAACTTTATAGTTGGGGGGTCACTACAACATGAGAAACTGTATGAAAGGGGCACAGCATTAGGAAGGTTGAGAACCAGTGCTCTATTGATCATCAGACACCTGATTCACAAAAATCTGTGTCAATTCTTTTTTGATGAGAGGAGATGTAAAGGCAATATTCAGAGTCTTACATAAAGCAAACTATCATTATTTTATAGATAAAATCTAGAATTGGGGTACAACTGGCCTTCAAATTTTTTTATTTATTTTTTATTGTTCTTTCTAGTCTCAAGATTATTTAAACTGGATTTCAATTATGAACAGCTAAGTCTTACAAAAAGCAAATCCTTTCGAGAAAAGAACTTTTAATAGCATGAGATCAAGATGTCAAGAGCTGGATGTAATGGTATATGCACTCTTGTAATACATTTGGAGCATTTGGAGGCAGAGGCAAGGGACCAGGAGTTTAGTGCTATCCTTGGCTACATAGCACGTCCAAGGTCAGCCTAGATAGATAAGACTCTGCTGCAATTCTCCAGACTTTCATCCCTCAAAGAAGCCAAGTGATAGCAGGGCGTCAATCAGAAGTCAAAAAAACGTTTGATTTATAGTCACTGACAGGTGTGCTTTTCTAAAGTGTATACTTTGAGGGCAAGCATTTACAAAACAGGAACAGATCTATGAAGAAATGCTTAGGAATTTGTCGTGACTCAGAGCTAAAGCTCATCCTGAGGCTGAGTTTAATATTAATCTTGATAGAAGCATGTTTGCAGTTGTACAGAGAATGAGAAAAATGCACCATGGATCTATTGAACACATTGCCAGAAAAACCATTTTTCTAGGGTTATTTTTCTTCTCCAATAAATGATTAGGATAGAGAGAGAGAAGCTTCAAATTGATGTCAAGCTCTTTATTCTCAGCATTTGGGATTATCTGAAAGATAAATATGTCTGTTTATATCATATCATTCCTGATGAAGTTGAGAAGATGGAGTGGAGAAGCACAGTGAGCAGGCAGGAGTTGGCAAGAATTGAGCTATAGTCATTACCAGTGGGGTTTGTCCAGCAATAACAAGTTACCAGTACATTCTTGAGGATTGAATTTGATACACAAACTGAGTACAGTCCTTCGCCAATTGTATGAGAAAATAAATGCTACAAAATAATAACCCATCTCTGCTTCTTTCATATGGGTTAGTGATAAAAACAATTTTCTCTTCCACTCACAAAATGCATGCTACTGTGAAGTAGGGATCATTGTCACATCTGGGGGCTTGTGTTAAATTACACTTGTGCAAATTGGATTAGTGAGTTATACATCTTTACTTCTGCCACATACATCCTATGGCCACATTAGTTGGTGGACGGTATTGACGGGTGTTCATATGACCTGCAGACATTATAAACTAGGGCTTCAGTGTAGCATTTCAAAACCATGTACTCTGAGCACAGAATAGGATCTCCCAGATTAATTTAAGACTTGATATGTTTCCTTTCAACCTTATTGCTAAATCTCCCAACATAGTCTCAGTTCTAGTTTTGTTGGTTGGATTCTAAACTGTTAAATATCATTTTCATGCACAGGTCAGCTGACTGTATGCTTCAGACAAAAACACACATTTAGTCTTGTGAATGTCTAACAATAATTAAAAAAAAAGAGGACAGTGGGAAAAACACATGTATAACTCTGTATTGTCTTCTGGATTGTATTTTAGTTACTGTTCAGTGCCCATCTGAAGATACCAACTCACACTGCTCTGGTGAGGCACTGGACAGTTGACAGTGCAACTCAGGAAAGAGGTGAAATATGCTGTTTTCATGGCAATATTTTTGCCTACAGTTTTACAAAAAGCCTGTCTTTTGTCTACATGAATGTTTTCATTATAATTACTACCTTTCAGTATCTGCCATGTAAAGTATTGTGGTGATATGTTACATACTTAATAAAACCTGAAATATTGGAGAGACAGCACACAGTCAAATCCTAGGAAGACAGCTCAGGAATTTCTTGATCCTTGAATACAAGGACAAATAGCTGGGATTCAATAGCACACACCTTTAATCCCAGCACAGGGAAAGACAGGAGTGGTGACCTATACCCTTAATCCCAGAGACAGAATTTCCTCTGTTTCTGTGAGTTCAAGGCTACCTAGAAATAGAGTAGCTCACACCTTGAATCCTAACCTGGATGGGATACAGCTGACAGAAGGATATTTAAAGACTCATAGAAAACCAGCAGAGGCAGAATAGACCAGAAGCAAGGCTAAGGGAGTTGCAAGATAGCTGGGTGAGAATTCGTGCTACAAAGAAAAGTCTACTTTAGACTACTAAAGTAGTGCTACTATAGAAAAGTCTTTCAGTGTTGTAAAATGTTTTCCCAAAATGTTTTCTCGGGCCCGTTTTGGCCTGGAGGTTTGTAACCGGCCCGCAGAGGAGGTTTGGAACCTGGTCCGAGGCAGCTTTTGTCCCCCAAAGAAATGAATCAGACACTTATATACTTTATACTGTTTGGCCCATGTCTTAAGCACATTACTAGCTAGCTCTTTCATCTTAAATCAACACATTTCCATTAATCTTCCCACCAGCACGTGGCTTAGCCTGTGGCTCACCTGTACCTCTACATGTTTCTTCTTCTGGGGAATGATGGAGACTGACTAACTCCACCCTCCTTCTACCTGCCTGTCCTCTGATTCTCCACCCACTTCTACAGTGCTCTACATAGGCCAAACCAGTCCTTTATTTGCAGCTTACAGAGAGCATTTCCACCACATTTCAGATCTTTTTTAAAATCTAGCTTTAGATAGAGAGAGGCTGTTTATATTTCCCAACTGAGTCTCAATGTTTATTATTCCATTTAGTTTTAAATAATTTCCATATTTATTACAGGACTTTACTTAAAGGTATTGTTTGGTTCATCATTATCCTCCACACCAAGTTCTTTGGAAGCTAAAAGGATGCTTAAAAACATTTGCTGAGGTCTGCCTTAAGTAAGCCCATTGTGAAAATGACAAAATCTGTTACACACATATTTACTCTTATGCTTCAGGCTGTCAGTTCAGTCCAGATGTGTCTTATCACAAACACCACTGACTTTATGTGCAATAGGCTGCATTATGCAGCAGAGCGACAGGCCCTCTCATATCTATTACTAACATGTTTAAGACCCAAATCTTATGGTATATGGCATTGTTTAGTGAACTGCTTTATGGCCACTTAACTGTGCATCACATTTATAGATTTCCTAGATCTCAAGAATGAATGTCCAGGAAGGGAATTCACTGAATTCTTCCCAATTTCTGTAAGAAACAGAGCTAAAATGATGAGCAATATGGTGATAAGAAGCTAGGAATTTTGCTTCCACTATAGAAATTAGGAAGCAAGATGTACAGGCATTAGTGAAAAAAAAAAAAAAAAAAAAAAAACCAAAACATGTTCCTCACTTAGAGCTACTATGGTAACCTGATATACTTCTTTTTTCATATCCCCAAATTTCTTTCAATTCAGGTAGTGATCTGAAGTTAATTTTGTATTAAGTGGATCATACGCTAGGTAAAAATCCCATCCAGAGCTTCTCCCTCCTCTGCTCCTGTCTTAAGACAAAGGTCACAAAAATAGGGTAGGAAAAACAACCACTTAGCTCTTGCTACAGCCATCTCTAAACCAGATCAGATCTTTGTTCCCACCTCTTCTGTTCCCTGGAGCAGATATTCCTAGAGCTTATTCTAAGAGATCTATACAAGATCTGCTGTGTGGCTACAGGCACTGAGTGCCTTCACTTATATGTTATCTTCCCAGATGCCTCTTTAATGGTCTCCATGTTCCCCACACTGACAGGCCAGACCTTTGGATGGGCTTGGAACATTTAAGACATGAATATCATTCTTTCGTCACAGCTGATTCTCTACCTAAAATTAGCTGAAAGACTATCTTGGAGCTATAAAATTTCAGTGACAGGTTTGTCCTTTTGTGAAGGAATACATTATTATTAACCCCAGATGACTATCTGAAACATAACATTACAGGGACAAAGTGATGAAAAATAAGCAAGAAAAATTTCCACGTGCAGTGGCATTAAGATAAACTTATGCCTACGTCCTCGTCTTTACCATTCACCTTTTGCAAATCCTGTGCCAATCACTCATCCACTCATTTGGGTTCAAGGAGCAAATGATAGGAAGAGATATACTGTAAAGACACAGCTGCCCAAATGTCTATATTCCAAGTCAAGTTTAATGAGGAACTTAGAGTCAAGCATCAGAACATAGACGTACAGCTCAGCCGAGGCACTGAGACTTGCCAAGTGCCAGCGTTTGGGTTAAAGACCTATCTGTTCATCTCTAATGTCCTTTTCTAACTCAGAAGTTTTGTTAATAACTTAATAAATTATACTATATTCACAATATAAGTTTAAAGACTTAGTACTGAAAATATTCATTTATCCTTGTAATCAATGTAAAGGCAAAAATAAAAATAGAAACACAGAACAGTGACCACTGCAGAGACACATTCCTTGCAGTTGGTCACTGAGGCACTTTGCCTTTCATTGCCCTCCCATCTTCCTTCCCCACACCAGCCTGAATCACCTGCAGCTCTTACCGGCCCTTATTTCAGGAAAGCCATGTGAGCAGAATATAATGTCTTCTAGAATTTTCCTTGGTATTATCTACACATACATCTGCACACTCACAGACTTTTGTTTATATCCAGATATTTTCATCTTTGTTTTCATACTTGAGATCTCAAAATAAGCCCTCAGAATCATGTGACATTGTTGTCTTAAATGGCTACAAACTGACTCATGGGGTATATACATTGTAGCTCATTAAGTTACATATATATTATTGAATATATTTACATTGCTACTTAGTTTTCCCCCATAGACAAAGATCTCATAAATAGCCTAGTGTAGGTTGCATAGCAACCACGAAGAGAAAGCAGTTGCTTACTTCCACATTCCAAATGGGGAAGCTACAACTAAAATGTTACCTAATATGCAAATTATTTCACCACCAGTTCAGTTTGACTGTTTTATATCTATTTCATTAGACTACATGACTCTGTTTACTTTTTTGAAATTTTGGTGTTCAAACTAAAAATATGCATGACTGAAGTCTACTAGTACACAAAGTACCTGTTAGAGTTAAATACAGCTTGGAGAGTTAAGAAAAGGTAATTTTTTATATTTCTTAACATAATTGTCTCTAAAATAATCATTGTTTATTAAAAATGTCAGTCTTTGAGAAACAACTTCCAGGATGGGCTACTTTAAACTGGTGAAGTAGACGGAACATTGAGATTTTGAGTTCTGAGCAGATGTGTCAGATTAAACAGAAATAAACCCCCCACTGTCTGCTGTGGATAAACAACACTTGGAAATCATAAACAAGAATGGGCAGAGATGGACTGATGGGATTCCTGGGAAGAGAGAAACAGAAAAGAGAGGCCATATTGATCTTGACTTTTCACAGTCAATTCCTAGTTAACCATGGAGGTAAATGGAGGCCACACACAGGAAATGATTGCCTTGCTGGAGTAAAAATAGAAGTTAGATTTTTCAAGACTTCATACTGTGTGCAATCTAAAAGGCAACATTCTATATAATTCCTGAATTAATTCATCTCATCTATTGGCCATGTCTCAAGTGAAATATAGCAGAATGAATCCAAAGTCGAGTGAGCTTCAGCATCTGAGAGGCCTTGGGAACAGCAGAAATGTCTGCATCTGTATCGGGAAGGAAACAAGAATGGAATGCAAACTTGAATGTGTCAAACCCAAACACTAGGATCAAACACTAATCAGATGACAGTGACCCACACGGCCTGTCTGTACTCCAGGGAAATTCAGCACTTAGAGGAAGATGTGCTATCCATAGCTTCCAAAATATACATCTACAGTGTCATGAAACCAATGAACGTGAGTAAGAAATGAAGTACTAGGCAACTGAGCCCAGAGAAGGTATTTCTTACAAGGGCATGGTTGAAAAGATCCACGGGAGACAGATACTTGATGTTTAAAAGTGGATAAAATGAGCAGAAAATTAACATAAAATTGGAATCTGTAAACTAAAACTGTACAAGTGAGAAAATTTCCCATCTGAGAAATAAACTCGTGGGTTGAGAAGATTAGGCATGATAGACATGTGATTAGTGTATAACCTGGCAAGCAACCATCACACATATACTGAAATTAAAGTATTCATCTTTTCAAGGGCAAAAAGTTGTTAGAAATAATAGTAGTGTTCTGAGGGAAGATTCTAACATACATAGATGTGCATTTAATAAAGACACTTAACGGCTAAGTGGTGGGAAGTGTCAGTGGACTGTTACAGTGTGTTCTAGCACAGGCGAAGGAGTGGCGAATACTGAAAATCAGACCACAGGTGCATGAAACAGTATTACCAAAAACCTCTAAACAGACAGCAAGGTAACAAAGGCAAGAGATAGGGCTGGCATGCTATGGAAGGGGTTACAACGGCATCATAAAATTAAATCAATACAAAAAAGCAGAAAAGTGAAAAGGGAAATAGATGATTTAAAACAAACCAGAATGCAAACCCAGGCAGATTTAAGAACTGTGACAGCATTCACAATCTGTGGAGAACCTGCCAATCATGAGAAAATCACAGCACTAAAAGAGGGAGACGGATTTACTCACTCATATCAATAACAGTATTGAATGTAAGATGTTTAGAGATTTTGATTGCTCATCAGGTATAAATTTGCTTTATAATAAGGCAAGAGCTCAATAGAGTCTACCACTAAGAAACACATTAGTTGTAAAAGAGCAACTATGAATACCATGTGTGAGGCTCTGGGTTTGATCTTGAGCACTTTTGAAAAAGTGGCAAAGGTTAAAACAATAATTTAAACATGGTTCCACTGATATAAAAAATACGAGATTTCAGAGCAAATACCCTGTTGGTTTTATGATGATAAAGAGGTTGATTCAATGATCATAAAATATTTTTGTACCTAATGGGATGTAAAAATAATGAAGTGAAAACTGACAGAATTAAGAAAAAATCACCAGAAAGTCTGCAACTTTTCAGATCTTCTGCTCTCTGTCCCCCTCCATGTCCTCTCCTCTCCTGTCCCCTCCATTCCTTGCTCTTCCCTTTTCTGCCCGTCTCCCTTTGCCTCCCTCTCTGTCTCCCTCCCCCCTCTCTCCCTGTCAGAGCCCTTTGCTCACACTCCTTCACCTCTCAGTGGAGGACAAGTAGATAGGAAATTAGAAAGCACATAGAAGATGAACAGTTTTGTAAACTGGCCTCATCTATTTGACCTACTTTATAAAGAACTCTCTCAAAAAAAATGGCAGGCTCGTATTTTATATTCTTACATGAAGAGTTTACAAAAACTTCCTATATTTTGGGCCAGGGAACAAATTTCAATTTCTATAAAAAGGACTCAAGATCTCCAAAGTCTATTATTTTGTCACAATGGAATTTAATCAGTAATCAATAGCAGAACATACTTGAAAGGCTCCACATATTTGAAAATAAAGCTTCACTCTTGTGTAGTGTGATAAGATAGAGCACAGGAGAAAGAAAATGAAAGGGAATTTAAAAAGTATTTTGAACTGAATGAAAATAGAAATATGATTTTCCTTTCCAGAACTGAATGCAAAAAGCTCTGAACAGAACAAAGCGTAATCAGTGGCTTCCCTTCAACTCTTAAGAGGACTGGGTGTGATAGGTGATTTCCATTTTGGGGACACATGCAAACCTCAGAGCTGAGGAACAATCTTCCAACGGAGTATCTGAAGCACTCCTCTGCCAAAATGCAGGAATATGCCATCCCCTTATAAAAATCATGCTGTATTCTTTGTAACAGAAATCCTCCCACAACTTTAGCCTTTAAAACATGTGTAGATTACCACTAACAATACATGCAGGGTCAATTCTGTGTAAATTGTGGTTACACTTTTTGCTTAGAGACTAATGGCAGGAAGAACAGATCTGTGCATGTAAAGATGCAATTTTTGCTTTTCAGCTCTTCTCATCTTTGAATCTGCAGATATGGATTCCCATAGACATGCTTAGAGTAAAAGACCCTGTAGTAAAAATGAACAGAGGGATACATCTGATGAATCATTGTAGGCTTAGTGTGGAAACTGCGCTGTGGGAACATCTTATGAAGAATTCATTCTTACTGGAGCACTAAAGGATTTGACATTCAGGCACCCAATGAGATTCACACAGGAAAAATCCAGTGAAGATTCCCATGACTCTAAATAAGAAGGAAAATTGAGAATGGCAGCATACTAGGAAAGGAGGCAAGGATTAGAGTGATGGCCAGCCCCTTCATTAAGCTAGCTCCACTTGTTTTGCCATTGTACCGGAGGATTCCTTCCCAACTCTCAAAGCCAGCCACAGCTAACATGGAATATGGACAGTTCATAAAATTTTCCCCAAGTGGCTGCTATATGACCTCCTACTTGTGATACTTCACCTGTAAGGGAAATTTTAAGAGAAAAATCAATTCTATTGTTCATGATTTACTTTATACATCAGCTGAGTATGATTTGGACTGTTTTAACTTGAATGAAATTCCTAGGCCTAGTTTATACCAAAGCAACTCACCCACCACAAGAAATTTGCCCAGTTAATAGTCTCTGCTTTTTCCCAGAAAACTGGGGCAATCCTCACTTGCAAAAGCAAGTGCCACTCTATAGTACAAATTCTATTTAGTAACTAGGAAAACTATAAATATAATTATCTAATCTTCTACTTCCTCAGAGACTGGAGAAGGAAATAATATTAATGGAGTAAACAGGAAGTGCAAGCAAGAGACTTCCAAAAAAATTGTGAGAAATGACAAAAACTGCTGGCTGCCTGATCAGTCACCCAAGGTTCCATTTTCAGCCTAAAGGCCTATCATATCTGACAGACCTATCTGTGAAGCAACAGATTCTTAAAGACTTTCCTACCTTGTCTTGGCAAGGTTCAGCAGTTTTTTTCTTGTGTGACCTGTTTGTCCATTTCAGAGACATAATACTGTCAGCAGTTGAAGCAAGGGCACTTTTATCCCCAGGGGCTAACTTTTACCACAAAGAAAGTCAACTCCATATGGAGTTTCTCTTTGATGCCTATCATCTTCTCTGAAGTAGATTGGTGCTTCCGGGAGCAGACATATCTCATTGTCATAAAAATAAAAATAACCTCTGATAATAAAATACCTTAAATGACATATCCTATAGATCTTTACAGTGTTTGAAAATAACTTGTCTATCTAAAATATATGTTTTACCTTAAAAACATATCTAATATGACTCTAAGTTTATTGTTAGATGAGCTGGATCAGTACAAGGGTTGAACAGGAGTAGAAATATATGTGCAGAAACAAAACTGATCTCAAGTTTGTGTCAATATACACAATTTGTACATAATATACAAATATCTGGTTCAATGTAAAAATATTTAAAACTAGTAATTGATTTTAAAGTAGATTCAACAATCTATGCGTATATCCTATCATATATGTATTTGCTTTTTTCTCAGAGTATGTTCAATAAGATACCCTTTTATCCTAAATCTGTATTCTCTTTTCTCATTTTCTTTGTTGTCTTTTAAAACAACAACCCTAATTCTAATCTCCTTTGTTCAGATTTTTCCCAAACCATTATCAATAAAAATTTGTAACCAATTATCCTAAATAATGATAATTATTTATAACTCATTGAAAAACCAAAAACAACTCATATCACATCTTGGAAATATGGGCATTGTGTTCTTAAATGTACTTCCCACTGTCTGAGGGTGATGGCATCTTTAAAAGATCCTGAATTGTCAGATTAAATTGTCAAGTCTTGTGATAGGTAGTGGTATCATTTGTTGTCCAAACTTTGCACAGTTTATCTCAAGTCCTGGCTAGGGTAGTCTGTACAGCTACTGATTATCTCAGCTAATAACCTCGAAATTGTCCAGAGCAGTTTGTAGTTTCTGGCCCGGACTTTCTGGGCCTGGATCAGAGGTATGGACCCACTCTCAGCCCCACTTGGTCTCAAGTAATCACACACAGGCTTGTATTAATTTTACACTGATTGGCCTAGGGCCCAGACATATAACTTGCTAGCTCTTTAGTCTTAAACTAACCCATCTTGTTCAGCCATGCAGCTCAATTACCTTTTCTCAGAGCAGCATTTTAGCTTCTTTCTTTTGCATCTGCTGCTGTCTCAGTGTCATGTCTCTGTCATATCTCTGTGGCATCTGTCTGACATGTCTGCTCTGCTCTGAGATTTTCCCAGTCTGGTAGCACTGCCCACATTTCCTGTCTGCCTTCAGCCAGTCAGCATTTTTATTAAACTAGTAGGCAGTATAAATATTTACAACATATCATAATCCCACTACAGTTGTAGTCCAAAATCTTTAGGTGATACTTGTTAGCATAATGTTGCTATCATAGTCAATGTGAAATAATCATTGTGGGGTCCATCTTCCTTTTGGAGATGTCAAAGATCACAGGTATCATTGTGGTTCACTGCAGAAAACTAATACAGACTCAAACTAGGAACAATGTACGGAAAACTAGATGATGTCTTTTTCTTCTATTAGTACAATAGTATCATGACCAAAAGTTTAAAATATATATACATATATAAATCCTATAAATTTTTATATAAAATTTATAATAAAAGATTAGTAGCAATAGAATAGCCCCTTAATTTTGTTTTTTCTTCAGTCCCATATCAGGTGGTTCTTCTGATATGATATTGAGAGTTTTATATTTTCTTTTAACAAGTATCCTATCAATAATTTATCAATTTTATCACTGCCTTGTGCTAGAGGCCCTGGCAGATCTTCATGGTATTAGATGTGTATTATATATAAGGAGTGGTTCCTATTCATGATTATTTCTTGTAACAGAATAAATAATAAAGCTACTTCTGACTCAATAGGAATAAAGTCAGCAGTTTCAGTGTGTAAAACAACTCTGCATACTAAGAGTCAGTGACTATGTTAAGAGGTTCTAAAATTCATTAATAACACCAAATTCTGGCTTTTAGACAGAATCATAAGGGCTTTGGGTCACTTTACCTACATTTTCTGATTCATGACCTGCCTTTTCTGATTTATTTGCATCAGTATAAAATATAGGGGCTCCATATATTGGTGTTCCCCATACAACATGAGGAAAAATCCAGTTAGTTTCCTTTATAAATTGAATTCTTTCGTTTTGAGGATATCTGTTGTTAATCTCTCCCAAAAAAATTACTGTAAGCTCTTGGCCAAGGTTTACTTTCTTTATTAGTTAAAGGTACAACACTTTCTGATGGGTCTATTTCTGTTGATTGACAAAGTCTTAATTTTCCTTAAAAAATCAAATCAGAAATCTTTTCCATTTGTGTCTTTAATTTCTTACTCAGTTTATGTGTTAGAAATATTCATTTTATTTTATTTTTTTTTTTTTTTTTTTTTTTTTTTTTTTTTTTTTTTTTTTAATTTTTTTTTTGATTTATTTATTTATTATGCATACAGTTTTTTACAGAAGAGGGCGCCAGACCTCATCATAGATGGTTGTGAGCCACCATGTGGTTTTGCTGGGAATTGAACTCAGGACCTCTGGAAGAACAGTCAGTGCTCTTAACCTCTGAGCCATCTCTCCAGCCCCAGAAATATTCATTTTAATATAATATTTTCTCTTTGAATTAAAATTCCTGTAAAAGAATGCTTAAAAGGTAAAATAACATGAATGCAGTTAAGGTCTGGACCTACACGATCCACACGTGATCCTGTTATTTTTTTTTCTACCAAAGCCAATTTTCTCTCAGCTGATAATTCTGTTGGACTTATCAACATCTAAGGTTTTGAACAAATTAACCAGTTCATGAGTTTTTATCCCAATACTGAGTCATAAATTGAAAATGTCTACTAACAATTTTGAAAATCATTAAGAGCCTCACAATCTATCTCTCCTGATTTGTGCTTTTGAGGGTCTAATTTTTCTGTAGACCTATTTTATATTCTAAATAATTAGTAAAATCTCCTCCTTTTATTTTTTTCAGGAGCAATTTGTAATTCCCAAGCAGGAATTTTTTTTTTATTTCTTCAAACATTCTAAAGTATCTATATTTATCTCATTCATATAACGATAACTGGCAGATTGTGGAAATTACTTATGTATCCCTTCTAATGTCTGTTGTACAAAATACTGACACAGAGTAGGGCTATTTAACATTCCCTGTGGGAGAACCCTCCATATCTCTTTACAGGCCAAGAATTTTATCTATCTATCTATCTATCTATCTGTTTTTCATAATACCTCCTAATATTTTGACAGAAACATGTTAGTTTATGGTTTCTGAGATAGGGGAAATGTTAATCTGAATATTCCATTGTCATAATAAATTATATCTTGTAAATTCATGGCAATGTTAGCCACATGTGGCTTTAATTTTCCTTTCTGTCCTTCTGGCCCTATTTATTTGAGCCATCTTATGATCTGTTTTATCTGGGTTAGCATTACAGAACCCCGAAAGCTGAACATTTACCTCCTAAAGGGGCCAATTTGGATGT
Source organism: Sigmodon hispidus (assembly GCA_004025045.1). NCBI lineage: Eukaryota > Metazoa > Chordata > Mammalia > Rodentia > Cricetidae > Sigmodon > Sigmodon hispidus. Next base: position 48,810 of record PVIH01007556.1, read on the forward strand.
CAAGATTCTGGTGAAATTATTGTTACACTGGCACCTGTGTCTACCAGATCTTTAATTACAGTACCATGTGTTTATATTTTTAATTTTGGTTTTTGTTCATTTATAAAAGTTTTATAGGAAATTTATTCTATAGTTTTTCCTGTAGTTTGTGTTTTCTTTTTTATAACTGTTTGATCATCCATAGCATTATAGTTCTTTAGAATATGCTTTAGGTTCCTTAATTGCTCTGAGGAAGGAGTTGCCTCCACAATGACAGAATAAGACTGAACTGGATTTAATAAAAAAAAAAAAAAAAAAAAAAAAAAAGCATATGACAAAAGATAACTGTCTGTTGTCCTACATTTATTTGTCCAATGCCTGCCTTTGTCACACCTTCTGCATATTCCAAAAGGAGTGTTCTTTTAGGGTTATTCTTAGCACAAACATTGTGTCTGTGAATGCCTTGTTTATAGTTCCTTTTTAGGTGACCTTGTTTTCCATAGTTGTAACATTTGATATCTTGATTTTTCTTCAAACTTCTAGAAATAACCTCTCCTACCCAAATATCATCATAGTTATGAGATTACATAAGAATTATATCTTGGATTCAATCCTTCAAGGGTGCTGATCTTGCCTTTAGTAGCATAATTATTTTTTGCATTGTAAATTAGCATTTTCAAAAGTGAGAGATTCAGTTATCATTTGTTTAGCTTCTGAATTTGGTACAATTTCTATTTACTGCTGATGTCACTCTTTCTAAGAAATCAGTGAAAATTTCTTTTGGTCCTTGAATAACTTTTATAAATTACTCAATTTCCTTTTCTACTTCTTTAATTCTATCCCAAGCATTCAAGGCTGCCATTTGGCATAAATTCAGGGTGTGGTCATCATATAAAGACTGCCTTTCTACATTAGCATAATCTCTCTCCCCAAGAAGTTGGTCTTGGGAGATTTCAATATCTCTAGGCCTACTGCGCTCAATGGTCTTAGCCTCATTCTTCCACCAGGTCCTTCATTGTAACTGAGGCCCAACCTCTAAAACTGTTGTAACCATATATGTTCAGTTTTTAGGGATAATTATAATACAGTTAACCATGAGTTCAACATCTGCTTTACAAAGGGTAAATGCATGTCATATATAGTATTTGAACAGAAATCCAATCAGCTCTTACACAGTATGGGCAATTTCTATTATTTGGAAATTCCTATAAGGTTGCTGGATATATTAAGATTGGTTGTTTGAAAGCCTTAGGCTGTTTCTCTATAATCTTATAATGCAATGTTGAGATTGGTTCTTCTTTAAATTTTTCTGTCTGGGTTTGACTATCTCTGTGATCTGTTTTAACAAGATCTTGACACTCATGTCAACCAACTTGGCATTAATATTAAACCAAATTTTTAGGGCTAAAGCAATAATGATCAAGCAAATAATATAATAGACATTATGATAATCCCATTTATATTCATTATCCTCTCACCTAATTGTTCCATTTTCAAACTGTATAGTTTCTTATTAAACAGAGACCAAACTCCTTTCATTTTAATATTTTCATTTTTTTAATGTGGGAAAAACTCTCTCTGGGTATCTTAAACTAATTTTTTTTTTAAAAAAAAAATTTGAATTGACTCACCAAATCTGCTGCTGCTGCTGATTCAGATTAGAGTACAGTGAGGCAGCTACCTAGTGTGTCAGCAGCCCAAGAAGGAGGTTCAAAAAAAACAAAACAAAAAAAACCCAAAACCACAACCCACTAGGAGAAGGAACTCACCCAGATGATTATGGAGAAGAAACACATGTGGCAGGAACTGCCTAAAGGGCAGAGCTTGTTGGAGGCTAACTCTGAAAGAAAAACCTAGCCGTCTAAATAATAACTATTGCCACATGTAACTCCATCCTGTGCTGGTGGCTTCAAAGCCATAGGCTAGCAGCTTTTTCACAAATTTGTGAGCAAAAGTTGGATGTCAAATATTGCCCAAATTCTACTTGGTCTTATAATAAAAGCCCAGAGCCAGATATTAGTTAAAAGCTGAAAGATCAGAGATACAGAGAAACAAGCCATAGCCACTTTCACACCTAGTCAACTCCTCAGAAATCTTCAGACTGAAGGCCTTTGAGTACTCATCTGTAAAGGAACATAGGCAGGCGCAGAGAAAAATTCCTGCCTCCTCTTTTTCTGCCTAGCTATCTCACTTTCTCCTTCAACTTTCTTTAGCGGTATTATTAAAGGTGTGTAACACCATCACCTGGCTCTGTTTGGCCTTAAACTCACAGAGATCTAGAAAATTAAAGTGCTGGGATTAAAGGTGTGTGTCACCACTTCCTGTCCTTCATTACTAAATCTGTAAATGTCTCTGTCCTCTGATTTTTCAGGCAGATTTTAGTAGATATACATATATCACTGCATCTTTCCTTTATCTCTTTGAGTGTATGTTTGATATAAGAAATTCATCCAGGAGACAACTATCTAGCCATGCTCAAGAAATGTTCCTATGAACATGTTTTCTTGTAGATGAGCTCATATTTCATTTTTTTGCATGCCTTACCTTTTACTATGATAATCTAAACACTTTTGTATTATAATGTAAGGACTATGGGAATCAGAGCACACTCCTTTCCTGGGAACCATTCTTGCTACTTATTGTGGACTATAATTGTCTTTTGAGGAGATTGCTAAACTTTTTATCCAAACTGGAGCCTCTTTTCTGTTAGCTTAATAGTAAATAGTAAACTTGTGGGTTGACAGAGATTGTCTTATAAATCCAAATTCCCAGACTACAAACCAATAATTATCACTGTCTTGGGGATTGAATTAGCCCTGAGTTAGGCCACTCCTCTATAATGTTTCAAAAAACAATTTACAAAACTTTTGTAAGGGTTTTGTCATGTGACATTTTTTCCCAGGGTGATATAAACAATTATCTATCTATTCACACCAAATACAGAGCTAACAAACAGACTACAGAAAGAATTTTATCCAAGAGTTTATTGGTGGTACATTCAAATATACCCACAGTCCCAAGAAGTTCCCTTATGCAGGTGTGTGACAGAAATGTTCTAACCACAACATGGGAAAATTGGAATGGGGGTGGAATTTTCTGAAATGTTCCTTCAACAATGTCCAAAATACCTGGCCCTGTCAATCTGTTGTTTGTCTTTTATGGAAGCTCAGGCAGGGGCTTTGTCTCATGAAGCCTTAGGATACTTGAGAGCCCCATACATCACGTAAGTTGTCTGTATCTCTATGCCAAGGACTGGTCATGGGCCCTCTTGTGAAGGAGGTTTCATGATCACAACTTCTTTTGTCCAGGAAGGGAATGACCATGCCCAACTCAGATGGAATAGTTACAAAGCAGCCCTCCACTTTCTCTGGCTCTGATATCTTTGTATCCTGTGTCCAGTGATGGTCGTTGAGCCTAGGAGAGTTAATGTAAACTCTCTTCTATTTAGAGCTAAATTTTGAGCTGCTGTGACACAATAGTATGGACCACAGCAACACACTCACCACCAATGATTTGACTAATTATGAATCTCCATGGTAACAGCTCCCACAGTAAAATAATTTTCAACTTCACCTGACAACAACTAAAATCTATGTGCATACACAAATGTTTAGACTATGTCTTAGCTATGTTGTGGTAACAAGTACCATGACAGAAGCAATTTAAGGAAGGAATGGTTTATTTTGTCTCATAGTTAAAGGTAAAGCATGGCAGGGAATTCAAAACAGGAGCTTGAAATAGCTGATTGCCCCGGCCAGCAGGGTCTTCAGCGAGGACTTGAATCTAGGAATGAAACAAATGGAAGGCAGGAACACAAAGAATGGAAGGACAAGACAAATCTCTCTGTTCAAGTCCTCCTCTGCTTTATTGTTACAGCCAATATTTATACAGAATCTCTGTCATGCAGGTGGCTGGGAGGAAAGGGGGTGGGATATACAAAAGAATGTGGCAAGCCTGTGAGAGGAAGCAACAGACAGGGTAGAATTGATATGGAAATCTGTTATCAGTTGAGGGCCTGGAGGATGTCACCTGCTGAACTGAGAGGGTTAAAGGAGAAGGCCTGGAGGATGTCACCTGCTGAGCTGAGAGAGTCAAAGGAGACTACCTAAAACAATAAGGATATAGCTTCTGGTAAATGGCTATCTGTAGGACCTAATTTATAAAATATGGCTAAGTTGACTTTGGATCCCAACAGCTGATCACGTTATTTTCTTCAGTCAGAAGATAACATTGAGTGCAAACTACTGTTCAGTCCAGGATCCATTGCCCAAGAAGTGGAGCTGCCTACACATAGGTTAAGTTTTCCTATTTAATTAATGCAGTCAAGATAGTCCCTCACAGATAGGTCCAGTGATCAAATTCTGTCATATTGACAATTAATAATAATTGCCATTGGTATTATTCTACCTAATACCATCACAGAAGAAAATTCATTGAACAGCCACATCATATCACTTTAACAAAACAAGAACAGTAGCCTCCTTGCTGAAGCCTCTAGTCTCAGTCATAGACTTGTCTCTGGGCTTTCAGTAGCAAATGCATTTTTTCTCATGTGAATAAAACTTTCAATCTATTTGAAAATATTTGCCATATGTAGTGGTTTGAATTGTTAATGACCCCCATAGATGCATGTGCTTGAATCCTTGACCTGCAAGTAAAGGCACTATGAGGAGGTGTGGTCTTTGTGGCAGGAAGTGTGTCACTATCAGGGTGGACTTTGAGGTCTCATATGTTCAATCTATGTTCAATATGGGACACAATTTACTTCCTGTTTCCTGTAGGTTAAGATGTTGAACTCTCAGCTATCTTTCCAGAACCCGTCTGCCTTATTGCTTGCTACCTTGCTTCTCACCATGATAATAATGAACTAAACCTCTGAAACTGTAAGCCATCCCCAATTAAATGTTTTACTTTATAAGAATTGCCATGGTATCTCTTCACAGCAATCAAAACCCTAACAAAGACACCACACTTATAATAGTTGTATTATTATTGCATCTGCAGGCATGCCAACAACTTCAGTGGCAATAGCCTCTATGGTGGTCATCAGATGTGTCAACAACATCTCTAGCAATAGCCTATATGGTGGCTGGAATCTCAAAGGCTTCTTTAAACCCACAACTATATTCCTACTCCTGACATTTGGATTTTCAGTCAACAACTTTAGGGCTTCTGAGAGTGTCTTTTCCATATACCCTCATTAAAACTTTCTAACTTCTGATTTTACTGTTTTTCCAAAAGCAAATGTGTAAACTAGCCAAGGTTAAGCATTATATAATGAAACACTTTTTACCAAACCAGGACTTATTGGAAATTCACTATTGTAAATTCCAAAAAGCATAAGTTTGTGATAGGATTTGGTAATTAATGCTGTACACAAAATAAAACAAAACCCAATAAAATCATCAAGAAGACCTAAAAGAAAAGAACTTGTCTTAATTGTTGTAAAAAAGAGTAATGTTAGTGATAGCAGCATGGATCTAGGACATTGGGCCATTTAGCCTTCCACAATCTATCATCACTCTCCATAAGCAATTCAGCCTCCTCACAAACCACAGACAGTCATTAGAATGGCCTTGGAGTAAAGATGAATGATGTATTAGCCTTGCAGGCTACCACTTCTTCTAAATATTACTGATTGACTATTTCTACAATTTTACCCTTAGGCAAAATCTTGTAAGATTAGTATGCCCTAGCCGTACATCCATCCCTAATATTTGTTCTTATCACGGTAATGACCCGCCGTGAGATATGTTTTAAATGATGTTTATTTTGTGAGAATCACTTACAGAATGGGGGAGGTTTTAAGAAGAGGTGAAAGGGTCAGGTTGCAGCGGGCTGGAGCGTTCCCAACCGAAAGCCCCCGCCCACCACACCACACGACCGGAACCCGCGCCACTGGTCCGGAAACCACGCGAGAGGTCCTGGCACTGTGCGAGAGCACTGTGCGAGAGCCCGCCAGCTTCCTGTTTCCCGTCCTCTCTCTGGATGCTCTACTTCCGACGCTCTTTCCAGTTGACCTTGCCCCTCTCTGTTCCAGCACTCCGATGCAATCAATTCACCTGAGTAGATTCTGATTTCCAGCTACATGTTCTGGCAGATGGTAAATATATATAGTATATTCTTTCAGAATAGGGAGATAATTGCCCACTTCTAAGACAAGCTTAATATTTTTATATGAGCCATTCTATCTGATGTGGGATGACTTGTAGCATAAATTCGGGTTGTGTAGAAAGAGACTCAGAGCCAAATATTGGGGAAAGGCTGAAATATCAGAGAGAGGAAACATCACAGTGAAATCTCACCCAGCTATCTGGCAACCTCCTCAGCTTGCTCCTGGCCACTTATGCTCTGCTGGTTTCCTACTGAGGCATTAATACCCTTCTTGCCAGCTGTATTCCGTCTATGTTAGGATTAGAGATGAGAGCTACTCTATTTTGTAGCTAACTTTGAACTCACAGAAACAGAGGAAGTTCTATCTCTGGAGTTATGGAATTAAGGGTGTAGTTCACCACTCCCAGTTTTCCCTGTGCTGGGATTAAAGATGTCTGCTATTGAATCCCAGCTGTTTGTTCTTGTACTCAATGATCAAGAAATTCCTGAGCTGTCTGCCTAGCATTTGACTGTGTGTTGTCTCTCAATATTTCAGGTTTAACTAAATATGTAACAAATCACAATGTCTTTCTGTATACTGTGCATATGCTTTATTAGTATTTGTTAATAAAGAAGCTGTTTTGGCCTATGGCAAGGCAACTTAAGAGGCAGGCATGAAATCAAAGCAGAGATAAAGACCAAGGAAGGTGTAGTCAGGGAAAGAAGCTAGGGGCTGCCACTCAGAAAGCAAGATGTAATGGAACACAGGTAAAGTCACAAAACATGTGGTAACACATAGATTAATAAAAATAGGTTGAATTAATTTATAAAAGCTAATTGGTAATGAGCCTGAGCCATAGGCCAAACAGTTTATAATGAATATAAGCTTCTAAATTATTTTATAATTCACTAAGGGATGTGGATGGGGGAGATTCTTCCAAACTGAGGGACCAGATGGCTCAGAAAACTTCTAGCTATACATCTCCAGGTCTAACTACTGATGCTCATTGCTCCTAGTACTCTTGGAAAGTTGCTATAAATTAAAATATAATCACTACTAACATCCAAAGTCAAGAATTCTGCATATCAATGAAGCACCAAAATTTGCAATGCAACACAGGACCTCCAGTTACTTTAAAATGTAGTTAACTTTAGTCACCGTATATGGTAGCAATTGGTGTTCCCCCCCATCACCACATGACCTTCCTCCATAGCAGAAGGTTGTCCCACCTCTCATTCCGGCTCCTAGCTTTAAAGCCTTCCAACCCTGTAGGCAAAGTAGATAGCTTTCTATTCTTTTCCCCCTAGGAACTCTGCTAAACTCAGAGCCAAATATTGGGTACATTTTAAGAAACCTAGATAGTCTCCTTCATCTGCTTTCTTTTGTCTGCATTAAAGGTTGGCTCTGAGAAGCACCTCTATTGCTTTTGTCTCATTCTTTTTTGGCTCTATGCTTTGTATTCTGGAATGGGCTCTTTAACAAAGACCTTATCTGTCCTCTCTTACCCCTATGGGCCCTATGTATAAGCACCAGCCAGTACCTTTATCTCATTCTCCCTATCATCTAGCTCATCTGCAAGATCACTTGTTGGCATGAAGGATGCCATCTGCGGTCTTTTTCCTACTGTAAAAAGACGCACTTTTTTCCTTAAGTGAGCAAATTCCCTCTGGGAAGAAAACTCAGCTTCAATTGCCTATCTTATTATTTACAGAAGGGGCAGTGCAGCAGCTGTCACCACAGCTAGGAGGCACACTGTCCCACACATGTCAAGAAAGAGGGCCACCCTGGTACTCAGCCTGCAGCATTCCACCCCTATTCATTTTTAATCCAGTCAGTTCCTGCTGAGGCTCCAAGTGCCACATGACATTTTGGGGGAAGATATAAAGAAATGCCTATTCACCCCTGCTAGAGAAGGCACCAACAGACCAAAGAACTTATTCTGTTCAGGTCTAGCTTGTGGAACCAATCCATTTATTGGGGTTATTGCCAGGCATTGGTGACTCAAATGCAGCTATAACCATAGAAGGTAACCTAAGGGAGTGAGGAGTTCAGGCTGCCCCCAATCCAAAGAGCATCCCTGCTAATTGTTTGCTTCTTATGTAATTTAAAGGAGGGGCCTCACCAGGATCCCACCAATACTTGTGAAACTAGAGGTCTTTGGGACTTGTAAGCTCATCTGTCTTGTGAGCCTCCCATCCTTCTCTGTGTGAATGTCAAATGATTCAAGATTGTAAGATGGTCACACTCACATTGGAGTTTTAATTTCCACTTGCACAAAGCCGGTAAGCCAACTGTTGTTGAAAGCTTAGGGTCTCCTTGGATATATGAGTATTCTCTGAGCATGAATCCAGCCTTGGCATGAGGACAGTGTTCTACATATTTCTCTACATTTGTAACCACCAGTCAGGACAAGAATTCTTGAAGACTCAACAACTGATTTCTTAGAATTGCTATTGACTGGTATAATTTCCTCAACTTTGAGACACTACTGACTTATTAGTAAGTAAACATGACAAGAAAGAAGTGAAAATATTTAGCAGGCATGATTTGAAGATAATATTTATTTAAGACTTCTGAATAAAATGTTCAAGACATTATTATTTATGACTGCCCAAACTTAAATATAACCAAAATATTTTTCTACAGAGAAATGGATTCATCTACCATTGGTATGACATCTACCTAATGGAATATAGCTGATCAATTAAAATGAATAAACTATTAATACATGTAATGATATAAATGAGTGTCCCATATAATTAGTTTGTCAAAGTCTGAGTTGCTAACTTTGGGTGGGATGGTGTACTGTGGGCTATCCTATGCAATGTGAGCTCTTTTGGCACAAACTTGTTTTCTCTCCACTAGATGGCAGTAACACCTTCCTTTTCCAGAGTCAGACCAGCTTAAAACTTCATCTGGCCAAAAGCTCCTAGTTAACTACCACTGTGCTAAGTACAAGAACCTGGTCTCAGAAAGTTTACACTTTATGTTATTTTCATTATTTGACAGTCTACAAATCTCTAGTATAACAGAAAACATGCAGTGGTTTCAGGGTAGGAAAAGGAGAAGAATTTGAATGCAGAAATACAGAACAAAGAAATGCAATGGAATGTTGATATTGAACTGTATCCTTGCTGTCATGAATATGGAGTGCTATGTATTCATCTATGTATATATAGGAGAATATACAATTGTATATAACTGTAACACAAGTAGAAACAAAATGAATAAAAGTAAACAAAATGTAAGCCCCAATTTTACCTGCAGAATCTTGAGTGAGAAACAGTAATCAGTAGAATGACTTCAAGGTGGCAAGGTTGAACCAGCTCTTTAAGACCTGTAATGAGTTTGAGTGAAGGAGAATGTTGATCTGTTAGAAGTCCCTGCGTTTGGTTTAGAGAATCCCCAGAGGATAAGAAGAGACACAAAGCAATGGTCTTAACAGATCTGAATGGAATGAAGCAGGTACGTGTGTCGTGGAGTAAATGCAGTGTGGGTCCAAGTAAGTCAGTGGAGATACTTGATGGCACAACTGTGTAACAGAGTTCATTCTGTGCACACAGTACAGTGATTCCTAGCTCCCCCAGGTTCTAATGAGCAGGTTCTCCGCTGTGGAGATCTTTAAGACATGGTTACTTGGTTGGAGATTATTGTATCTTCAGAAGTACATCTTTAAATATTCCTGTTAGATCCTACCACTCTCTTTTCAGGGTTTATCTCCTGAGCTATGTAGGGATTTGGGTATCCTACTCTCCAAATATTGCAGAGCATAAAGTTGTTCATTATGGTTTTTCCTTCCTCCTCCTCTTCCTCTTCCCTCTCCTCCTCTTCTCCCTCTTTTCTCTGCCTCCTTCCTCTCCTTCTTTTTTCCAAGACAATATCTTTGTGTTCAGGGAACATTCTAAAAGATTCTATCCTGGGACAGATTGTATGCAAAAAATGATTTGGATCAACTTTCTTTAGCATTATGAAGTGTGCATCTGTTTTCTTCTTTTGTCAAGACACAGTCTCTGAAGCAACAGCTCCCTTAAATTCATCGAGTTCTGCATTCTATTCCTTTTCTGAAGACACACACACAAGGCAGATTACACACACATTGGCAGGTGGAAGGAGATGAAAGACAGAGATTCTACCATGCCCAGGAGGGAGATACTAGAGATCAATTAGATCTTCCTTCAAAGAGCTCTCAAAATAGAAATGAAGCAGAGGAAGGATCCGTGTCAGTGTGGGAAGCAGAGGAGGGAGGCTCTAGCACTCAGGCCCAGGGAACTTTGACAAGATTGAGCTTCCATAAGACCCCAGCCTTTTATCAGATCAAGATAATAAAATAAGTTTGAAATGAAGAAATTAGGGAGACAAAGGTCCTGAGTGAAAATTGTATACTGAACAACTTTGGTGCCTTATTCTCATTGTGCTTTCGTGGGTGGAAAGAAGTGTAGTACTTCATAACCAGAGCCTCTCAGTAGCTGGATATCAAGTACACAGAGTGGACAGAGCAGTGAAGATGGAGGGGACAATATATCATTTATTATCAAATTTGACGCCCTTCTAAAAGCAAAGGGAATGAATACCAGTATGATTATTCAAGAACACTTAAAGCCTGTGCTTGGGTAAATGCTAATTGTATGTATATTCACTAGAGGAGGAAGAGGAGGATACAGTTTCCCAGGGGACATTTGGCCCAGAAGATGTTCTGTTGGTACCTATAGACATATACATGACAACCAACAACTGGTGTGATGGCTCAGTTCATAATGATGCTTATTCTACAAGCCTGGCAGCCTGGCTTTGGCCCTGGAGGTCACACAAAGACCCAAAATTGTCCTCTAACCTCAACATACATGCTATAGCCCGTGTGTCCACACATACACTGAGCCCACACATATGCACACACACACACACACACACACACACACACACACACACACTAATAAATAATGATTGTAATGATGTTGATAAGAACAACAACAATAAAATTTAGGTGCCAATCAAATAAGCAGGTGAAATCATTCAAGAAACTTGTAACAATATGGCTCATGTAGCAATTTGAATAGGAATGGTTCCTGCAGGCTCATATATCTTAATGTCTGCTTTCCAATTGGTGAACTATTTAGGAAGGACTAAGAAGGAGGAGTGGCCTTGTTGGAGGAGGTGTGTCATGGGGAGAGAGTTTTGGAGTTTCAAAAGCCTCCCAGCCCCCTCTTTTCCCTTCTGCCTCCTGCTTGTGATCAGATGTAAGCTCCTAGCTATTGCTCTAGGGCTATGCCTGCCTGTCTGCCACCATGCTTTCTGCCATGATGGTCAGGACTCACTCTCTGAAACTTTATGCAAGCCTCCAACTGGGTGCTTTCTTTTATTGGTCATGTCATCATCACAGCAATAGAAGAGTAAATCAGACACTAGATCATTTCATTCTCCTCATTTCTTTGATACATGATTTACATACCAGCCATTAACCTTGATTGGAGGAACTGCAATCAGCAAGTCCACTCAAAATCTAATGCCCTGACTGCGTGCTCCTAACTATCTAGTCTAGACTCAATCTCAAACACTTCTCATCTCCTCCCTGGGAAAAGTAACTCATGAAGCTTCCTTTGGTATTTTCTCTTTTATTGTTTTATATTTGCAGGTTTTCAATTGTTAAATAAGCTTATTTTGAATAATTTAATCATTCAAATGTTGTTTTGGTGAGAAAAGTTGCCAGTGTGTGATAACCAAAGTTGTATTTATTTTCAGTACCAACTAAAATGATATGTTGATTTTATGTCTTGTATATACAACATTTACATGTTGGCTGACCGGCATATTGTAAGATTTCCTGGTTATAGCTGCTTATCAACACATTGCATGGCATTGGTCTTTGTCTGCTTGAGTTTAAAGTTGCCCACTTATTTGAAGGTGCCATTTAAATCATGTGCAGTGATGAGAGGAGCAGTGTAGCACAGTCAAACCACAGGACTGAACCTATCTTCGGAGACCTTGATAAGGTATGAGGAATGCAGATTGTTTCCCATTTTTATACTGCTAGATGATACTGACATTGTTGAGTTCTAGGTTCATTTCTGATGTTATGATAATGTCATAATATTATTATCACAATGATAATAAAACATTCTAAGGAAAAAAGACAAAAATAAAAACAACAACAAAAATCATACAGGAGGAAGGGATTTATTTGACTCCTCATTCCTGATGTAGTCAGTGTAGGAATATCACAGAGGGAGGGGACTGAGGTAGCTGCTCACACAGCATTTACAGTCAAGAGCAGAAACAGTGAATGTAGGCAGGCATACTGCCTTATTGTTTATGCTAAGCTAGCTTTATTCTTCTTACAGTTTGGGGTCCAGCTCATGAAATGGTGCCATCTACATTCAGGATGTGTCTTCCCACATCATTTAACAGTCAAGGCATTTCTTCAGCAGACATACCCACAGACCAATCTGATCTAGACAGTTCCTCAGATGAGATCTTCATCCTAGGCAATTCAGATTGTAGCAAGTTGACAGTTAAGACTAAGACTAATCAGTGTACTGTTGTACTGAGAAACACATTTTAAGAACTGCTGTCTGAAAATTAAGAATTTGAAAAAGATGTTACATTCGGGAGAGTCACTGTGATCTATTTTTTTTTTCATTAGAAAATGTTTCTGGTCATCATTACATCTGGAGACATTAAAATAATAACAAACTAAAATCATTACCTAACATGCTTATCAATTTCTGACAGGTTATTTTATGACTTAAGTAAAAATCTGAAGTGCCAGCAGTGACTAAATGCCTCCCTTTTCCTACATCCACACTAGCACTTGTCATTATTTGTTGGTTTATGTGAGCTGTTATGACTGGTTTTTGTTTTGTTTTGTATGGGTTCTTTCTTTCTTTTTTAAAATCAGAATATAATTCTCTTCTTTTTCCTCCTTCTAAACTGTCCCATGTAGCTTTATCCACTACAAATTCATAGCCTTTTTTAACATTAGTTGTTATTGTTTGCATCTATGTATATCTTTTAGTTTACATTTATCTGATGGCTTAGGTTGTTGGACATTTTGTTAAGTGTATTTCTGCCATTTATATCTTTTAAGAACTCTCATGTACATGTAGTCCCATGCCCCATTTTAAAATTGGAATGTTAGTTTTTTTGTTTATTTATTTTTTAGTTTTCAGACACTTTTCTGATCACATAGATATGTAATTATGCCGTGGTGTTATTTATTATAAATTTACACTATGCCCCTTTCTCCTCCTTTAAAACTTGGCATAATTGGTTGCTATGAGCAAATGCCTGGGAAAGACTGCAGATTTTAGAAATTGAAACTTGAGTTCCTGAGCTTGTGAGACTAAGGACAAGGTTGTAGAATGTGCTGAGGTAGCTGAGTTTGCAGGAGTTGGGGGTGGGGGAATGGGGGGAGCTAGAGGCAGTTTGGCAGCTGGCCTGCAGACTGATAATGTCCCAACCTTGCCTTACGCTTCTGTGAAAATGAAACCCTGTTCATAAATAGAACGAAGACATCGACACAAACAGTGATAAGCATCATAATTGATGTTTACAAGTAAGTGATACAGAGACTCAGACTGGAAGACTCGGCTGTTTCTCAGAGTCTGCAAAGACTTCGAGTAGACAGGCAGGCATGTGAGACTAAGCTGAAAGAACAGGGCAGTTTTTTTCAGGCAAAAACTGAGAGTTCCTGACACTGGGAATTGTGGGATCTCGTAGTTCCATTTGCAGACAGATGCTTGTTGGTGAGTAGCATCTATGTTTTCACATAGGATGTGAGGGGCCTGAAGGAGCAGGGAAGTACAATCTACTAAGAAATTAAAGAGCATAAAAAGCCATTCTAATTGACTTATGGAATTTTAGTCATATCTTAAGAAGTACATATAGAAAGAGAGATTTTAGTGCCAAAAATACATGTGAGTTCCTTAATCTATTTCACTTTACTTTTATTCAAACCACAGGAGCTCAAATGTAATGGGACATCAAGGGAAGCTTGTTAGCTTTCAGCTTAACAGAAAGGACCAATCTATTCCTTAATTGCTCTGAATCATAAAGTAAGAGATTTGGGGACAACCTGAAGTCTAGGATTTGGGGAACCAAAACCCTTCCAAGTGGTAGAATTATTAAAGGATCAGAAATGAAAAGGAGGACATAACAACAGACCCTCAGGAAATACAGAGAATTATCAGATCATACTTTGAAAATCTATACTCCACAAAAATGAGAACCTAGAAGAAATGGACAGCTTTCTGGACAGGTACCATTTACCAAAATTAAATCAAGATCGGATTAAAGACCTAAACAGTCCTATAATACCAAAGGAAATTGAAGCTGTCATTAAAAGTCTCTCAAATTAAAAAAAAAGCCCAGGCTCAGATGGTTTTAGTGCAGAGTTCTACCAGACATTCAAAGAAGAGCTAATACCAATACTCCTCAAACTGTTCCACATAGTAGAAACTGAAGGAATATTGCCAAACTCTTTTTATGAGGCCACAATAATCCTGATAACCAAGCCACTCAAAGACACAACAAAGAAAGAGAATTACAGACCAATTTCCCTCATGAACATTGATGCAAAAATTTTCAACAAAATTCTGGCAAACTGAATCCAACAACATACAAAAACAGTTATTCACCATGATCAAGTAGGCTTCATTCCAGAAATGGAGGAATGATTCAAGATATGGAAAACTGTAAATGTCATCCATCATATAAACAAAGGAAAAGCCACATGATCATTTCCTTAGATGCTGAAAAAGCCTGTGACAAAATCCAACATGGCTTCATGATAAAAGTCCTGGAGAGATCAGGAATATAGGGAAAATATGTAAATATAATAGCTGCAAATAGCATTAAATACCTTGGTATAACTATAACCAAAGAAGTAACAGATCTGTTTGACAAAAACTTTAAATCTTTGAAGAAAGAAATTGAAGAGGATATCAGAAAATGGAAAGCTCTCCCATGTTCCTGGATAAGTAGGATCAACATAGTGAAAATGGCAATCTTACCAAAAGCGATCTACAGATTCAATGCAATTCCCATCAAAATACCAACACATTTTTTTTTACAGACCTTGAAAGAACAATAATCAATTTCATTTGGAATAACAGGAAAGCCAGGATTGCCAAATAAATTTTGCTCAACAAAAATACCTCACGATGCATCACCATCCCTGACTTCAAATTATGCTATAGAGCTACAGTAATAAAAACAGCTTTGTACTGGCATAAAAACAGACTTGTGGATCAAGGAAATTGAATTGAAGACCCAGACATTAACCCACACACCTATGAATATTTGATTTTTGACAAAGAGGCCAAAAATATTCAATGGAAGAAAGATAGTATCTTTAACGAATGGTGTTGGCATAACTGAATGGTAGTGTGTAGAAAAATGAAGATAGATCCAAACCTATCACCTTCCACAAAACTTAAATCCAAGTGGATCAAAGGCCTCAACATAAACCCAGCTACATTGACCCTGATAGAAAAGAAAGTGGGAAATACCCTCCAATGCATTGGCACTGGGGACCACTTCCTAGATATAACACCAGTCACATAGACACTAAGAACAACAATCAATAAGTGGGACCTCCTGAAACAGAGAAGCTTCTGTAAAGCCAAGGACACTGTCAATAGAACAAAACAACAGCCTACAGAATGGGAAAAGATTTTCACCAACCCTACAAGTGATAGAGGACTGATCTCTAAAATATATAGAGAACTCAAGAGACTAGAGCCCAAAACCCTTAATAACCCAATTAAAAATGGGGTTCAGAACTAAAAAGGGAATTCTCAACAGAAGAATTACAAGTGGCTGAAAGGCTCAACATCTTTAGTCATCAGAGAAATGCAAATCAAAACAACTTGAGATACCACCTTACACCTGTCAGAATGGCTAATATTAAAAACACAGATGACAGCCTACACTGGAGAGGTTGCAGAGCAAGAGGAACACTCCTCCATTGGGAAGGTAAACTTGTTCAGCCACTTTGGAAAACAGTATGGCGATTTCTGAGAAAACTGAGAATCAATCTCCCCAAAGATCCAGCAATACCACTCTTAGGCATATACCCTAAAGACGCGCATTCACACCCTAAAAACATTAACTCAACTATGTTCATAGCAGCATTATTTGTAATAGCAAGAACCTAGAAACAACCTAGATGCCCCTCAACTGAAGAATGGATTAACAAGCTGTAGTACATCTACACAATGGAGTACTACTCAGCAGTAAGAAAAAAATGATATTCTAAAATTTGCAGGCAAATGGATGGATATGGAGAATATCCTCCTGGGTGAGGTATCACAATCCCAGAAAGAGAAGCAGAGAATGTACTCACTCATTAGTGGACTTTAAAAAAAATTAAAAACAGACAGAAAGAGAGATGTCATTGTACACAAGAACTCAAGGCTAGAACATAGCTAAATGACACAATGCCTCACTTCTGCATTGATAGTGTCTGGCACAGGTGTGGGTAAGGAAAGACTTGTTTTCTTTAAGGGTCTGGTCACAGGAGTTTAATTATGCTCCAGTAAGTGAAAATGAGCAGCATGAATGGGTTGTTTTGTAAATGGAGAGATCATAAGAGTTGGCATGATTCTGAGAGGTCTGATATATGAGTTTGATGGGGTGCATCATGTAAAAACACCCAATAATAAATATATGCATAAAAAAATTAATAAAAGAAAAAAGAAATACTATGATTAATATCAGGGTTTCACTGGCTTTGTAACTTTTAAAGGCTTTGTTTATTTTTTAAGTTTTATGTAATTATATGTGCTTGTATTAGTTTTTCAAGTTATAGTAGAATTATGTAGTAAGTCCATATTTTCTTGTGTTTGCTTCTCTTATTGCTGTTTTTTATTTTTTATTTATTTATTTATTTATTTATTTATTTTTTAAAAACACTTTTATTTATTTATTTAATTATTTGCCTTGGTGTTTTGCCTGGAACTGGAACTACAGACAGTTGTTAGCTGCCATGTGGGTGCTGGGAATTGAACCCGGGTCCTTTGGAAGAGCAGACGGTGCTCTTAACCACTGAGCCATCTCTCCAGCCCCGCTGTTTTTTATTTTTAGTATGAAGTATTTTATTAGTATTTCAAGCAGGTTACAAAGTATGCATTTGTTAAAATCATTCATTGAATTCAGGTTTAATTTTGCTATCTAAAAACTCACCAGTTTTTTTAGAATCTTCAATTTATCAAAGCAAATTTATAGTTTATGTTCTTTTGATTTTCTAGAATTTCATTCATATCTGTTATAATGTTTGCCTTTCAATTTCTAGTTTTATTGAAGTAGGTCTTTCCTTTTTTTTTGTTCAGTTTGGTTAAGAATTTGCCAATTGTCGGTTTCTCAGAAAATCGAGAATCAATCTCCCCAAGGACCCAGCAATACCACTTCTGGGTGTATACCCTAAAGAGTCACATTCACACTCCAAAGGTATTAGCTCAACTATGTTCATAGCAGCATTATTTGTAATAGCAAGAACCTGGAAACAACCTAGATGTCCCTCAACTGAAGAATGGATTAACAAATTGTGGTACATCTACACAATGGAATACTACTCAGCAGTAAGAAAAAATGATATCCTAAAATTCGCAGACAAATGGATGGATTTGGAGAATATCCTCCTGAGCGAGGTATCACAAACTCAGAAAGATAAGCAGGGGATGTACTCTCTCATTAGAGGTCTCTAAACAAACAAGAAAAAAAGCCAAGCATGCCCAAGCTGAAAACCACAACCACTGAACAGCTTGGGATCAGAAACACCCTGGACTGACCCTTTGGATCCCATTACACCTATAGGAACACCTGACTCACTCTTGAGGAAGGGGCGACAAAACTGGATTTGCCAGGAGTGGAGACTGATCCAAGCATTATTGGGTCAGTGGGACCATAGGACTGTCTGCTCCCTGCCCAGGGAGGGGATGGGGAGTTGTGGAGAAGAAAAAATGACCTGATGTGGTGGGAGGGGGAAGGGACCTTGAATAAGGATATACAGGGATGGAAAAAAAAAATTCAGAGGGAAAGCTGAACACAAAGAAAATATATGTGTAGCAATCTTATTTGCATTATCACCCTTGATAAGTCATTTTTATGAATTTTATCTTCTTTATAGTTATTGTTAACTTATCAGAGTTTTAAATTCATTTTACTGTTTTTCTTGATAAATACAAAATAAATAAAGAAGAAGAAAAAAATTAAAAAAAAGAATTTGCCAATTGTGTTTAATCCTTAAAAAAGAAATAAATTATTTAATTTTAAAAAATAAAATGGTAGAAGAAAATTTTAAAAATTGTGTCCTCATCTTAAGCCAACATTTGCTGGATGTACTCTGTATGCAGCTCAAGTTTTAATTTTCTAATCAACTATCTTGATGCAGTTCAAAGATACTAATTTGATACTGATGAGAAATGATGACAGGACTTTATTAATGTCTTTGTTTTTCACCCATTATGTTTCTGTATGATTGGACAACCTTGAACATGCTAAGAAAATATTCAAATCTATAATTTATAATTTCCAGGAAAGTAGAAAGCTGTTTGAGTTCGTTTGTCACCCTTGGCAGGACAGCGTGTGCTCAGAACCAAGGCTGCTGAGACATCCCTGATGAGCACTGTCAAGAAACACCTGTGTGACTTCAGATTCCTTTTCCTTGCTCCACCTTCAGACACCTTTTCCTGAGAAATGCAGCAGGGGTGTTGGGGGGGGGATACAAAGACAGAAGGTAGCAGAAAACAATGTATGTATAGGCATAAAGGTAAATCTCCTCTTTACTGTTTCCTGACTTCATCTTTGCATACATTTGTTACAGTCACACTTTAAGCTGGGGTGTGGAGTGAGGGTTGTGCCCCATGCTGGGGATCACTTTATCAGGGCTTGAAGCTTTGCTCTGTTGCTTGCTGGCTGTGTAGACTTAGGCAAGTTTCTTGACCTCTGTAAACATTACTTTCTCATTGTAAAATGGAATCCCAAGAGAACTGACCCCAAAGAATAGTTGGACACTTAGTGTCATCTGTATCTGGTCTAGAGTTATTCCTGTGTAGCATAGGAAAGTGTGTGATAGTTCTGACTACAGTGTGATATTTGAGCAGTTGATGTTCAGTCTGCTGGAGCTGACAGGGCATCGAGATCACGTTTACTTCAGACCTTTGCTTTAAACAAGATCAAATGAGGCTCAGGGTAACTCACTCTTAACATCTCTTTTACTCAGAACTCATTCTGTTAACAGTCCAACTTGTCTAAAAGAAAAAAAAAACTTTCTGAATATCACTGTGAAAATCATTACTGTCAAAATTAACTCCTTAGAAATCTGGGTTCTTGGCACTTCCGTTCAGGAGCTACCTCTTGATTTCTTCTTCTCCTTGCCTCCTTCCCTCTGATCATGCAGTTGGAGTTCATGCCAGAGACCTCTTACCTTTACGTCCTTCTCATGAGCCGTGTTGTGCTGGCTGTCTTCTTTACATTTTCACTCTCTGCCTCCTAGACTTTTCCCTATTTCCCATTCCCTCAGCAGATAACAGGATCAAAAGCAGAGGCAGGAAGTGATAGTCTCAGTAGTGACCTGTGATTTAGTGACACACAGATGTGAGTATGATCTGCAGGCTCTGCCTCCTTATTTATTCTACCACTAACATGTTGCTAAACCATGTGATCCCTTTGTGTTCTGATAATTTTTCTTCCTCTTAATCGGGGAGATTGTTACACTTAACGGTCAACTTAATATAACCTAGACTCATCGGACAAGAGAATCTCAGTGAGAGATTGGCTACACTGTATTGGTCTGAGGGATTGTTTTCATTCATGTGAAAAGTCCCAGCTCACTATGAGCGGACAAACTGTCAGGAGACATTTAAAAGTACAGATTCCAAGAATGCCAGAAAGACAGACTGAATTAAAATTTCTGAGGTAGGAAACAAATAACCAGAATTTTTAGGTCTGTTGTGGCCAGCAGGAAACATGGAAGGACCATCAACATTATCCATCTCAATTGGGGACTTTCTTAGGTAGATAGTCAACATAACTGCTCTTCAACTTTCTGGTGTAAATATCTCAACTAGTTCCTAGAACCAAGATTTTATGATGCCCTAGATGCTGTCCATGTGATACTTCAACTATCCACAAATAATAAGCCACTCTTTGCAGTTGCATACAGAATTTGGCTAAACTTTCAGTATATTTGGATTTTGGGCTGTTGAGTGTTTTCCTAGCATGTGGTGCAGTTCCAGGATCGACCAAAAGATGGCAACATGATCTCATGTAATGATAATGGAGCTGCTTTGTTATGTGGCCACAGGGTGGAGGTATTCTCTAGTGTTTGGAGTGAGCTAGTGTGGGCATCATGTTATGTGAAAACAGCTGATGAACTTTCAGTCCACGGTTAATTTTAAAGCAGATTTTGTCATCTGTTTTCTAATGGTGACTTCTTAAAAGATCACATTATCTAAGTGTGGCCCTCAGTGTCTCAGAAACAGCTGTACATCCTGATGCATGTGTACAGCAAGATTGGGTACACTACATTTTTCTCAAAAACTAGTGATTTTAGTTGACAGCTCTGGAAGGCTTTGGAAGTGTGTGTCTTTGGCGGACGTATTTGTGGGACACAAAGCCAAAGTCTGGCAAAATCCATTCCCCAGGGTGGTGAGGTGACTGATGCAAGAGACAGAGAACACAGAGGTTGGCAGGATTTTTGTAATGCAGATAAACAGAGCTCTCCTTGTAAGACTCAGGATTCAACCCTGACAGAGTCTCTGTGTTTTTAAGGATAACTAGATGTTCTGGATGCAGATTCCTAATTCTGCAACATTGGAAACTTATTCAAATAATTTACAGCAGGACAAACAAAACACAGCTATAGCAAGTGTTTTAGCATTTGCCTGATGGTTAGTAGTACCTGTGTTTCCAAAGGAGATCAGAAGGGCTGGAAGAGGGCAGAAGGAGATGCCGGAGGCCCAGGCTGCTTTGGGTTTTCTGTTATGAACAGTGTGTTGGAATAATCTCCAGTGTAGGTTTGTATCATAGTATTCTTTATCAAGACAGTCCTCAAAAGAAGCAGCCATGATTGTGATTTTAAACTAACTTGCAAACAACTTGTTAGATTATTTGTCTTGGCTTCAGCAGCAGGACAAGCTTGCTTCTACTTCTGCCACTGATATATTTTTATAAATAATTGGCATAATAGTTCTATGTGACTCATGCAATTTTTTCTGTAGTGGAAGACTATCTTTTTTCATGCTTTTAAAAATGACACATGACTGATGTCGAAAGGAAAAGGGTTAACATACAAACACTCCATAAACTATAAAAGTAAAGAGCATCTTCCTGTAATGTTCCTCTGCTACCCACCATGGACACAATTTTGTACAACTCAAAACACATCAATATAGGATAAATATAAACCTAAGTATTCATAACTCCCTATTAAAAGATTAGTAACACTGACTTGCAATCTACTCTTTCAGACCAAGATATTATTTAACGGACTGATTATGATCTTGATTGTAGGTCTCTTGGAAGCCACAATCCACAATAGAACAAAGGTGTATATTCAGACAATAGCATTCTAATCTTGTTCCTATATTTAATTTGGAAATATGTCCTTTTTCATAAGTAAACTTAAGGGTGAGTTTGGTAATCTACACATTAATAATTTTTGAAAAGGTTTATTTTAGTTTTGAAAACTGTGTATATCTGTGTCTGTGTTTGGGTCTGTGTATGTGAGTGCAGATACTCTGTGGAGCTCACATTGCAGGTAGTTATGAGACATTTGATGTGGATGCAGGGAACTGAACTCAGGTCTCCTGAAAGAGCAGTAAGTGATCTTAAGCATTGAGCTATCTCTCCAGTGCCACTGGACTGCTCTTGGCTTTGTTCTGTTTGAGACAGTATTTACCCAGTACCCATGTCTGTACTAGAATTCACTATATAGCTCAGGCTGGCTGAATTCATGACAGGCCTCCTGTCTTACCCTCCCAAAAGCTGCCATCACCGGGATGAGCTGGCATGTGTAACCTAATCAGAAAGTTAATAAATTTAAAATTCTCTGCAGCATTATTCTCCTTAAAAGTCTTTAGACTTCAGATGGTTTATGTTGTTGGTTGTTTGGTATGAGATGAAATCTCTGTCTCCAGCCCTTGCTTTCTGGAACTCACGACATAGCACATATGATTTTTTTTTTTTTTTTTTTTTTTTTTTACAAATTGAAGTAGTACTCTGCAATAGTCATTGAAATAAAATATTGTTTTTTTGAATTATAAATGGACATCAACACATCAATATGCCAACAGGAAAGGCGATGGAAAACTTGTGACTTTTTATAAATCTGAACGTTGTGAGTTATTTTACTACATTTTCTAGTTAGGGTGGGTCCTTGCACCTTTGTGTGGATGCCACTTCATCCTACCATATTTCTCTTGTAATGTTCCACTCAGTTCTGGATTAGAGGAGGAAAGTGACCTGAGCTTGTGTTTCCTTCATCCCTTATGCAGACTTCAAACTGCATTCAACAGCAAGCTGGCCTCACAAAATTCATGTTAGATGCTTTTCTGTTTTTCTCTGAAATATCTAATAAAAAGCATCAGCATAATTTTTTGCATTTGTTATGTAGAAGAGACTTACATTATTGGAATGGTGCTTTTTTTAAAAAAAAAAAAAAGATTTATTTATTTATTATGTATTCAGTGTACAGAAGAGGATACCAGATATCATTATAGATGGTTGTAAGCCCACCATGTGGTTACTGGGAATTGAACTCAAGACCTCTGCAAGAATAGTCAGTGCTCTTAACCAGCCCAGGATGGTGCTTTTTAAGGTGGTACTTTGACAACAGTTGGACTCCTTTAAGTGGTTTTCCTTTAGAAATAAGGATCCATTTAGGGGGCATACCACAAGCCCTTTGGAATTTTTTTTATGATGCTTTTATTCAAGCTTAATATTGTAATTAAGTCAGAATGTGAGGAATATGTGCATGTATTATTTTAGTTTGGTTCTTTTTTTTTTTTTTTAAATGTCAAATACTTTTTACTCCCATAATACTAAGATGTAGCCAGGATAGATAATACCTCCTTTGATCTCAATTTCTTCCTTCTCCAATTAAAATTTTGTTTTATTTTTAAGTGTGTGTGTGTGTGTGTGTGCGCGCGCGCATGCATGTGTGTTCCAAATAATATGCACATTAGTGCAATGCCAGAAGATTTCCCAGAAGCTGGAATTAGAGGTAGCTCTGAGTCCCTTGACATGGATGCTAGGAATAGATCTTGGGTCTTCTGTAAGAGCAATATGTGCTCTAACCACTGAGTGATCTCCCCAGCATTCTCTGTCTCTTCTTGAATCAACTGTAGTAACTAGACACATGGGTTTAAACATCCATCATCTGTATTTGGTTTAGTTGCTTGGTTTTGTTTTGTGCTTCTTTCCTTGATGGCTGTTGAATATCTGTGTTCAGAGTGCATCCGTGCTCTGGACTGTCTTTCCCAAGTTACATTTATCAATGACTGATCTGTTCTTAAAGACAGAACCAACTCTGTATTTGATTTTAACATTTCCTGGAAGAAATCAAATTTGTGGTTGCTTGTTAATCCTTCTTTATATTTATTTATTTGTATTTTTTCTAACTGAGTTGGCTGTTTAATTCATTTATCATAGTGGCATAAATATATAGTGTATATATATTCATAAATTTATGTGATATGGAAGGTTACCATATAACTCTCTACAGAGTGTAAATTATACCCTGCTGTTATTTTTTTACTTTTTCTTTATATCTTATAAATTAACAACAGTACTTAGTACTTTTTAATAGCTTTAAAAATCAAGTTTTAAAATGAAAAGTTGAAGACAGTTGTTTTGTAGCTTTTTTTAATTTTTGATTGTCTAATACATTTAATTTTTCTCCATTCTCCAAGGATGTGTCCATAAAACATTCTTTGTTAGCTATGAGCTACATGACATTATTTAGATCTGTGGTGGCTATTTCACTTTCTAAGTATTTCTCCTTTTATTCATGCTATTAACTTTGTTCCAGACAGTAATACTTTACCACTTTATATATTAAAATTAATGTTCAGTATGTCTGTATTGCATCTTATGTCCTTTGTCAGTATAAAATATGTTTAGTTTTCACTCTTACAAGATAATAAAATTAAGAAGCTTTTGTTCTTCTGTTTGTTTGATTTTTTAAGCCTTTAATTCAATTGCTTACTGATATGTTTTATTTCTTAAAATTCACCAAAAATCTCTTGTATGTTTGAAATATAAAAACAAATTCAATGATTTTTAAAAGTATCCATCACAATTTTAGTTATTAACTTAATGGAAAATTTTTAAAAATCTAAATATAGAGGAATGTGAGGCAGAAGACTCATAGGAATATGAGGCAGAAGAGTTTCAGGTTCAAGGCCAGCCTAGACTATATAGCAAGACTCTGTTTCAAAAAATTGGTGACTGGAAATTTCTGTCTGTGATAAAGCACTTGGTAAGCATATACAAGGCTCTGGTGATAAGCCTGAGCTCTGTAAAATAATATCAATATTCAATAAATAGGCAAAACATCAAAATGAAGAAATTTTCATGTCTTATGCTGAAGGAAGTCTTTCTTATCCATTTAGATGGACAACACAGAAGTCATCACATAGGAAAAGCAACTCAGTTTCCAGAAAGCAAACAGGGAAAAAGCAAGAGTACATTGATTCTTGTTCCTCTGATGGCAGCCCTTACATTAAAACATGATAGCTAAATTTCTGTTTCTTGCTTCTTTCCTTCAGCCTGAATACATTCAGTCTTCATATAGCAGAGAACCTATTATATATTATAAAGACATCAGACAGATTGCACTTCTCATCACTTTGTATTTCTTTCACCTTCCAGTGTCAATGAAGTTTACCATTTTTCTTCATCAACATTTAAAACATTGACTTTTTGTTCCATAATTATAGTTCACTTAAATTGTTCACTAAGTGATCACTGCACTAATTCTGCATTAGATTATAATTGTGAGTCAATGGTGCATGCTGTAACCACTAGTTTTGACATTAAAATAATTAGAAGATAAGCTAGTAGTACAGAGAATAACAGAATGAAAAAATAAACTAAAAACAGGAGGAAATGAAAGAAGGCTATAAGGGCTACAAAATAAGTGGGGTTCATATAGTAGATTGTCTTTCAAAGTTATATTTTAATGTGTGTAGTTAATTTCATTTGCAAATATGCATGCCTGGTACACACAGAGGCTGGAAGAGGTGTCAGAATCCCTGTAGTTGGAGTTACAGATAGTTGTGAGCAGGTGATACAAACTGAACCTGGACCCTCTGCAAAAGCAGCCATTGCTCTTAAACATGGAGGCATTCCTAAAACCCCTTTTAAGAAGTTTTAAAATTTTATGTTTGATTGTTTGCCTGTGTAAATGTATATGCACTAAATCCTCTGTAATAAACCACCAGGTGTGTTCTGGGAACAGAACCCGAGTTTTCTGTAAGAGCAACAAATATTGTTTCTCTACCTCCTACAGCATATGCTATTAAGAAATTAAAAAATGATGGAGGAAGCTAGAAAAGAAAAACTGCACGCATGTTGGATAGGTTCAACTTAGAAGAGAACACCCACATGTGTCATAAGCACACTATGGGCATTCCATCTCACATTGAAACAGATCTTTGAAAGAGAAAACACTACTGTAGACTTACCAGAATGGTTAAACTTTCAAGACATTTGATGCCACATATTGGTAAAGATGTGGAACCCTGAGGCTTCTTATCTCCAACCTTTTAGCAACAGAAATCTGCTCCTATTATCTGGAACATGTGTACATTGGGTAACTTGCATTTTTCTCTTGCGTCCAGTACATACAAAAATTCATGTCAGTATTTTCCAAAAGCATGCCCAAGGAGTTCACAGTGTCAGCATATATCATAATCCCTTACTGGAAACAATTCAAATATCCATCAACAGTATTATAATTAAATTTTGTTATATAATGTATCTGCTATACATTACTGAGAACAAATTAAATTCATCTGGCTGCAGAACTTGGATGAATCCCACAGTTCTGGGCATAAAAAAGCATATTGTGGGATATTAAAAAATGAAGTTTAAAAGCTAACAAACTAATCTATGTTTTCCGAATATTGGAAGCACCTGAAAGTCCTCCAGTCATCAGATGTGCGCACTTGCTGTTTGAGTGTTGCACTGACTCGTTTTTTTGTCAAACCCACACAAGTGTAGCCTGGGGGCTCTCAGGAGAAAAAACGTCTCCATCAGACTGGCCTGTAGGCAAGTGAGTGGGGATATTTTATTGACTGATTGATGTGGGAGGGGTCACTATCAGGAGTGTCAACACTGGTCCATCCACTGGTCCTGGATGGTATAAGGATAGCAGATGAGCCTGGAAAAGAAAGCCAGTAAGCAGCATTTTCCTGCATGATTTCTGCTTCTGTTCCTGCCTAAGATTCCTGTCATGAGTTCCTACTCTGTCTTCCCTCAGTGATGGATTATGAATCAGACATAAATAAGCTGTTTTCTTCCCTGGTTGCTTTTGGCTATGGTATTATCCTAGCAACAGTGAGCAAACTGGACCATACGCCAGACATTAATGAACAATCACTGGAAATTAATGTTATTTTTTAAGACAATAACTAGAGGAGGCACAGTGTTAAGCTTCTTCATTGTCATTACAATAAAATGAGCTTCTTGGGAACTAGCAACTCACCAGGTACTCTCGAAAATTCCACGGGGACAATTGAAGAAGTGCAGGATGAAATAAAGACAATGGTAGAATGTGGAGAAGCAAGGTAAGTGGGTAGTCTGTGGACTTCAAGCACATCTGTTTAATTCTTATGCCAAGTACTTAGATGAAACATCTCACTTCCCTATCTAAAATGTGAAGATAAAAACAGCACTTACACATAACAATATTTTAAGGATTTTTGTGGTCCTATTTTTACTACGTGGTACATAGAATTATAAATTAGGGAAAACATAAATTCTTAACTAATAAAACCAAGTAGTACAGAGTCCAGAGAAATTTAAGGACTGAGGTAATGTAATGGCAATCTCAAATGTGGAAAAAATGTTAATTCATGACTTAAAAAGAAATGCACAATGTTGACATGGGAGATCATTAAGAAGACAACCCTTAAATAGAACAGTAAGAACCAGACAAAAGCTAAAAATGACAGGATTCCACCTACTCCCTCCTGCTGCCACCCTTTGCTTTTTCTCTTGCAGAGAGTAGGATTCCTGGGGGGCAGTCTAGGGCCATCTGGTCTGGGGAAGCCTACCCTGTTCCTGTTTTAGGAAGAAGTGCTGAGCAATCAAATTAAGCTGCTGATATTTTACAAATTATTTTTGAGTTGACTTAAATGACAGTAAGACTGTAATTTTCTAGACCTATGGTTTCATGCTTATAGAGTATATTTTTTTTCTGTTACTTTAGACCACTTAACAGTGTTATGTTCTTAAACTGTAGTAGCATCTAGGTCTCACAGAAAACCTGGAACAAAGGTGTTTGGAATATTTTACTCTTCATTTTGATCTTAGATGGCATTGTTTTTAAAGTCATACCTATTTCTCAGTCTCCTTTTTTTTTTTCTTATCTTTCTTTCTTTCCTTCTTTTTTTGGCATGGACAGAACTAAGCAAGTCCCAGCCATGTTTACATTCTTTGCTGCATATTTCTTTGCCCAGCAGCGCCTCAGCCCTCAAGTATGTTCAAGAATAAACATCATTCTTTATATAGATGAATAAGAGGTAACCCGAGCAAACATCACATGACTCTGAACCTTTGAAAGCCAATATTTAGCAACCTCTAGCGCTCTTCACTTTCAAAATATTTGTCCCTGAAAAGAATGTGAGAACAAGTTTATCAAGAGGAAGTCAAAGTGGGCAAAACCGACACTCAGAAGTTACCCTTCAGAGGTGTTTGTGGAGAGACTGTACAGGCCAGATCAAAGAAAGTCACAGCATCATCTGTGGGCCCTGCAAACAGCAACTGAGAAACAGACTCTGCCTTTATGACTTGGAGAAGGAAGTAGATTCTAGGTTTTAGATTTCATGGGTTGGGATAGTAAAAATCATATGGTATCAAAATGAGAGCAAACATTGTCAATTTTTTCTCAGATTCACTTATGTAGTTATTCATAGGCATAGTCTTAAAAAGGAGGACAGAAAGCTCTATAACTTAAGATCCTCCAATTTTTCTGCCTCTACTTACACTTAGGGGGAACTGGGACTAAAAGTATGTGTTACCACAGTTGTCCTTCAAATTCAAATTTTTTTAAATAAAATTAAACTATGATAATAATAAAAAATAGTTCTTGCCATGTGATTATCTCTAAGAAAACAAAATATAGAATGTTCAGAGTTCAGTTTCAGTGCAACATAAACTTCACCTTTCCACCAAGCCTTAAAAAATGAATAACTAAATAAGTTCAATAGAACCCATTCATTGAAACAAAAACTTACAAAAGGATTTTAGGTTGACAAACTCACACTTAGAATCAGTTAGACAAGTGGTCAGTTCTTTGCTTGGACTTTGTTTTGCTTTGTGCTAAAACTCATTTGTTTCAGTGAATAATGAGGAGTCAGTTACATCCATGAGAGGAGAGTTCTCTTTGTAAACTTAGTAGATGTTTGAAAATTTAAATATAGACTACTTTGTACACAGTTATTAGTAGTAACACCAAGAGATATGACATAAACTAGTATTTGAAATTTAAGTCTTACAATGGTTTGTAGTTCTATAACAAAATACCTGAGGTTGACTATGAATAAAGTAAGGAGGGAAATGGGGCAACACCCAACTTGACCACTGATAAGTGTGGTAAATTTGCAAAAAAGGTTTTGTCATAGCATCTTGGCACCCATACAATATGGCCCTGCTGTGAACAAGAGACATTTAGATCTAAGCAAGAAGAGATGGAGGAGTTAGGGAAGTAGATGGATTCAGTATTTTCCAAGTGTGCCCATCAGGGTATAATAAGGAGATTTTATTTCCATGGTGCATGTACATATTTGGAAGTAGAGAAACCTTTGACCATCTAGAACTTGGGGGTGGGTGTGAGGTCATTGAAATGTCTGTCTTCAAAAGGTATTAGAGTATTTTTCATACCGCCCTTGAGTTTTCATGAGGATTCTTAAGAAAGAAAAGAAAAGAAGTGGCCTGGTTTTTGCATCTCTGCTTCCCGCCTTACCATGTGACATTTGTAGCACGGACTTCTACCATTTGACGTGAAACCTCCTCCATAGGTGTTTGGACTTTCAGCCTGTAAAACTGTGAGCTAAATAGATCTTTTTTCTATATGAACTTAGCTGCCTCTGGCATTTTGCTGCAGTAGTGCCCTACTAATACAGAGAGAATTTCTTTAATCTAATAGTTACTAATCAAGGGCTAGAAGGTA
Organism: Sigmodon hispidus; assembly: GCA_004025045.1. Lineage (NCBI taxonomy): Eukaryota > Metazoa > Chordata > Mammalia > Rodentia > Cricetidae > Sigmodon > Sigmodon hispidus. Next base: position 78,275 of record PVIH01007556.1, read on the forward strand.
AGATGCATTTCAGGTTTCCATATCCAAATGTGCCTGAGATATTCAGCTTTCCACAAACTGATACTTATGTGTTTAAAAAACTAAGCACATTGATCTTGGCTTTAGTGGAATACAACAAGTCATGTGAATTGAATGTGATGAGGCCAACAACTGGTTAGAGGAGGTATCTGTAAAGACATGGTAGGAGATCTTGGGGGAAACTGTATTAGGAGATACAGTTATCAAGAACCATAAAAGAGGCCACTTTGGAAAACAGCTTTGCTGTCAGTATTATCCATGAAAGAGCTGGCTACCAAGAACTGCTCTGGGATCTTGACCATCTTTAAAGAGTTTCTAAGGATTGGCCCAAAGAGGAGATAGAAGACTGATGTACAAAGTACTTAATTTTGTGCTATTTGGCTTGTATGTTCATTTAAGTTTCACTGAACAAACATGTGTGCTGTGAGATAATGCTCTTCTCTTGTACACTCTAAAGATTTTTTTGAAGTTTATGTGTATTTTATATATATTGTATTTCGTTTAGAGGTTTTGTGAGTCTAAATTTGTTTTATTGAGAATTTTTAATCATTTTTTAACTTAAAGAGCTTTTAAAATGTTGGCATTATTTTAATTGTTGACTCTGCCCCTTTTGGCGGCTTTTTAATATGGCAGAGGAGCCCGCTGCATCTCTCTTGCTGTCAACAAACAGAGTGGACTCAGGAAGTGTTGTTATTAGAAAAACTGTTTTTGACTCTGTTTTTTTTTTTTTTTTTTGTTTAGTATAAGCAGAAACTTTAAATCATTTATATTATGTCAAGCCTCTTGTGAAACATGAAATGTATGAGTTTAAGCTGTGTGTTGCGAACATATTATTTTTAAATTTTTACTTGAACACTACGCTGTTTTTGTATCATAAATCAATTTAGATATGTAATTTAGAAAGTTATTTTTGGATCTGTTTTAGTGATCCAGGACACTCTTTAAGCTTCTTAAACTTTTTTAGGCTTTATGTGGCTGTTTGGCCCACCCAGGGCCGCCATCTGTTGTAAAAAGTTTCCCGGGGCCCAATGGCCCAGAAATTTAAAATCTATCTAGTCTGTGACAACTTTGTCCCCCCCCAAAAAAAAATAAATCAGACACTTATATTAACTTCATACTGTTTAGCCCATGTCTCAAGCACATTACTAGCTAGCTCTTTTGCCCTGGCCAGCAGGGTCTTCAGCGTGGACCTGAACCTGGGAACAAAACAAATGGAAGCCAGGAACACAAAGAACAGAAAGACAAGACAAATCTCTCTGATCAAGTCCTTCTAAGCTTTATTATTACAGCCAATATTTATACAGAATCTCTGCCATGCAGGTAGCTGGAAGGAAAGGGGTGGGGTATTCAAAAGAATGTGGTAAGCCTGTGAGGGGAAGTAACAGACAGGGTAGAATTGATATAGAAATCTACCTGTTATCAGTTGAGGGCCTGGGGAATGTCACCTTGCTGATCTGAGAAGGTCAAGGAGAAAGCCTGGAGTCATGGCTTAGCTTAAAACAATAAGGGGTGTAGTTTTCTGGTAATTGGCTATCTAGGGTATAGACTGCTGGTAAATGGCTAGCTGTGGGAGCTAAAGTATAGCTAAGTTAGGCTTTGGCTCCCAACACTCTTTCATCTTAAATCAACCCATTTCTACTAATCAACCCACAACGTGGCTCAGCCCGTGGCTCACCTATATCTCTTACATGTTCCTCCTTCCGAGTCAGATAGAGACTGACTAACTCCGCCCTTCTCCTACCTTCCTGTCCTCTGATTCTCCACCCACTTCTACGGTGTTGTATATAGGCCAAACCAGTTACTTTATTTACATCATACAGAAAACATTTCCACCACACGCATCTTGTATGTCATGTAGCTCGGGAACTGTACAGTCCTATGCAGAAAGCCATCTGATGATCTGATGATTCATGATATTCAAAGCACTGTGTCTGCATGCATACATCAGCTCTAGCAGGCTTGATAACCACAAGACCTGGTGATGATGATAAGATGGAAATGCTGCTGTAGAAACATATAAAGCAGTAAAGAAAGACACCCAAGACCAGGGCAGGCATAAAGATGCCCAGGGCCCATCATCTGTATGATCAAAGTCAGGTTTGACGGACTAGTCTATCTAAATCCATTAAAGTGTTGGTTAATGGGCTACAGCTGTGGTTCTCAACCTTTTAATACCGTGGCCCTTTAGTATAGTCCTTGAGGATATAATGACCTTCAGACATAAAATTATTTTGTTGCTACTTTATAACTGTAATTCTGATACTGTTGTGAATTGTAATGTAAATATTTGTGTTTTCTGATGGTCGAAACCCACAGATTCAGAACTGCTGGGCTAGAGCACTAGCTCTGTTGAAAACATCTTCCCTGAAAGAATGAGAAGCTGAGTTCAGTCCCTAGCACCCATGTAAAGAAAGCTGGGTATACAGGATGAGCTTTGTTCCCTGCACTGAAAGGCAGAGGCAGACAGAACCTTTGGTATTATTGGAGAGTCAGCCTGCTAAGCTGCTAATGTGAGAAACTGTTTTCAAAATCAAGGTAGATTTCACCTGAGGAAGAACACCTGATGTTGATTGTAGGTCTACTCATGCACTTGCATACAGCCAGGCACTAGTGTGCACACACACCATGCACGCACACACAAACACAGACACAATCAGTTAATACAGGGCTCTTCTGGCTCTAAATACTAGAAGCTTCAGTGTCTGCCATTAGAGGGACTGCTGCTCATCTTCTTCAAAAGAGGATATGTCAGAGATAAATGATGAGCAAGAAGATGGGAATCCTTATTCCTAAAGTCGCTATAGAATAAGAAAGCTAGGGCATGTCTGTTTAAACTCTGAAAGGAGTTCAGACCTAGAAGGTGACCCCTGAGAACCTTATGTCAGCAGGTTCACATGACCACGCAGATCATGGGTATCTAAGAGACACCACCATTATTAGCACTTTGTGGTTGACACCGGCAGGTTGCCAAAGCTACTGCAGCAGATGCATGAGTTCTTTTTATAATGACCTGGTTGTTTCTGCAGGGATCAGCAGGACTGGTTTGTTGCAATGCTTGTACTTTAAAAAATCACTTCATTCCCAGAAACAATCTCATGATGAGAGTGAGCAGAAAATATAGAAAGTAAAGAAATTTTCAGACAAGAAGAAATTGCAGGCTCGTGGACATGTCTCTAAAATTAAGAAAAATACATTTACAATTGAATTGAAATGACAGGAAAAAATAAGATATCACAACTTGCCTTTCATTCTCGTATCAGTCGATAGAGAGAGAGAGAGAGAGAGAGAGAGAGAGAGAGAGAGAGAGAGAGAACTAACATACAGATTCACCTATATACACATGAGAATTTCAAAACTCAAGATACAAACTTAATTCAGTGAAGAAATTTGATCATTTCAATCTTATGTTACTGCCATGGGTCAAGTGAGTACTTAGAGCAATGAGAGATAGAAGAAAAAAAGAGAAATATGAGAAGCAACCCAGGGATGTAGTCCATGGAAAATGAAGGCATATTGGGGACTTGAGATCCTGGCAATATTTCTTCCATGCTTGCAATCCTGCTATAGAGGGAGCATCTTTGCAGATTGCTACTCTTTGCATCCCAGCACCCCAAACCTATTCTTATGTCTTTTAATCCAGTTCTTGCAAAGTCACTCCTTGTTTATAAGGACCCATTTCTCTCCCATTCTCACACCTATCATTGCCTAGTTTGAATGTTCAGGATTGAATCTGCTGCTGGTACCATTGCATCTCTGAATGAAAAGTGTCCCTGCTCCCCAGGCACACTGATCATCAGTCCTACTGCCGTCATTTGTTTTTATCCTCTTTGACTGACCACTTGGTATTCCGAATGGTCCCTCTACTCCACTATCTTTGTCCACATAGCCTTGTCATCAGCCTGGTCCTGCTCCTTCATTTCTCCCTGTGGGGTGTGTTTGTGTTTGTGTGTGTGTGTGTGTGTGTGTGTGTGTGTGTGTGTGTGTGTGTGTGTGTGGTGGGTAGGTTTAACTCGAGACATCTGATTCTTGGAAAAACAAGGAAATCAGAGCTGCCAGGCTGAGAAAAACAAAGGCCTCTGAGGTCATCCAAGGAACTTCTAGGAATGAAGAGGGGAGATTGGATTGTGTTCAGGTGACCACACTCAGCTTTCTTAGGGGACAGAAGCAACTCAGACTCATAAACACATCAGCCACAGCTCCAACAATGCAGGCTCTTGGACCTGAAAGAAAATTATGTTAATAATTAATAGTTTCGGATTGTTTTCTGGCCTTTCACATCCTTTTTTATTTTCTGGATCTTATGTCTCTCTTAGGAGCTATGGACATTTATTAACCATAATGAAATCAAGACTGAAAATGGTCTTAGGGCATAGTCCCAGGTGATACAAAATAAAGCTTTTACATAAATAAAGATACATCTTTTCTAGATTAAATTATACATTATTTTACATATGACTTTCCCCCAAGATTATGCATTGAGTTTGGAAGAAAGTGCTACATATATTCATATAATCTACTTATGAGTACAAATATATCTATACTATGACTACATATAATAAATACTGCATACTATATAATATCTGTGAATTTCCTATATCCACCCTACTTTCTCCTTTTTATTAAAGGAGAGGCCATATAGTTAGCCCATGAAACACTGTAGCACACAGGACAGGATTATCCAGTGATGTCCTGCGAAAGCCCATGTAAGAACAATTTGCTTGCTCCTTTATAGAACCCTATCTTCATTTTTATCTGACAGATGAATGCTTGCTCCCAGGTGAAATGTGTTAGTGGGATGCTCTAGGGGAGGAACAGAACACAGTGCACACCTGCAAGAGTCAGTTCTGGTGGGATTAGACCCTCTAAACTTCTCACTGAGGTCAATCACCTCAGCTGTCCACAGCCTGCAGCCTGCCTGACTGTGCTCCATAAAATGAATGCTGTGTGAGAACATGCCCCAGGCTTCTTGTTCTAAAGCTTCCCTGTTACGGCCATCACTTGTGCACACTGATCTCTGCCTACTAATGCTGACATCACTCCCTTCCTCACTACTGCCCCCTCCTCCAAGCTAAGTGTCCACTTCATTATCTGTCATCAGTTATCAATGCAGCGTACATGTGTGTGCACACTCACACAGAGACACACACATACATGCACACAAATAAACACGTGCACATGCACAAGTGTTGGTGAATTTCAGCTACATCTGAAGGTCTACCAGATAGCCCAGAACTGTGATTTACTGTCTTTCTCCATTATACTTCATAGTTTGAGCCTCTTATCATGACTGTATGGAATCATCTAAGAAGGATGAATGGAAAAGTTGATGATTTAATTTATTCCTCTTTCCCATTGAGAAAAGGCTTGAGGAATAAACTTAGTCTCATGGGACTTCAGATGACAGAGCTTCATGTCTAGAAGTTCATTGAAAGGAAGTAGATTATTAAGAGTTACATACTTTATTGAAGGACTTGACCTGCAGTGCAAACCAGTCAAACACAATGCTGGTGGGGCCAGCAACATGGCTCAGCAAAAAAAGGCAGATGTGACCAGTATGATGACCCAAGTTTGATGTCCAGAACCCACATGGGGAAGGATAGAGTCAGCTCTGGAACATGTCATTAAACTTCCACATGCAAACTGTGGCACATGTGCCTTCCTACACACACACACGCACACACACACACATACACATACACGAATAATAAATGAATGTAAATACAATTTAAAACACTGGAATATGAAGCAAACTCTGAGATACTAATTCTAAGTCAAGAAATGTCACTTCAGCTTTGTAGCCTAATGCTTGTTGAAAGGAAAAGAACTGGCTTAGGGCACGCAAGGCCAAATTCTCAGTACAAAGAAGATTTATTTGCTATTTGCCACAGAGGGACAGAGAACATAAAATAAAAGACAAACACGGGAGATACAAGATGAGGGAGAAGAGTAAGGGAGCAAAGAAGATAGGGTAGGGCTATTTGTCTCAGAGGAACAAAGAACTACTTCTGGATAGAGAGAAGACAGATGTGGCCCATAGGAAAAGAGCGGATTATAAAGATAAAGGAGAAATCCCATGTTAAGATATGGTGCTTAATTGTTTTTAAAGACTTATTTGTTTATGTAAACAGTGTTCTGCCTACATGCCAGAAGAGGGCACCAGATATAATTATAGATGGTTGTGAACTACCATGTGGTTGCTGGGAATTAAACTAAGGACCCCTGAAAGAGCAGCCAGTGATCTTAACCTCTGAGCCATCTCTTCAGCTTCCAAAGTATTTAATTTTAAGTGGCATACTAATTAAGTGGGCCAAATAGGGCTTTTGATTGCTGAATTTTAATAGTTTTATAGCTGGACCCTGCTTGATAGTCAGCCTCAGGAGGAGGAAATGGTCAAATAAGGGAATACTCCTTGGTGGCTAGCTTTAGGAATGTAGTTTAACAGTATTTTAGCAAGGCAGAGGGAATGAGAGAAGCACAAGACCTACCAGAGTCATGCTCACAGTGTTTGAGCTGGCCAGAATCCCTTCAGTTATATGCCTAAGGCATGAAGAAGACTGAGATAGTATTAAATGTCGTGCACAACCTTGCCAGCAAGGAAAGCACAACACCTAGGATCTTCTTTCAGCAGTTTATTCAGGACCTTTACAATTGTTCTCTCTTTGTTCTTCTCTGTCTTCTTCTTCTTCCCTGGGAAACCCTGCCCACTGACTAAATACTCTCAGGGCATCCAATCCCAATAAGCCATGTGGGCACAATCATAGGTCCACATATGCAACAGCAAACCACACCCCAGGCTCAAGCCAAATAAGGAGTTGTTTATCAAAGGAGAGCACTCACCCATGGGGGGTGGAGGCCGGAAATCAGCACCATCTTTAGGGAGCAGCAGCAGGCAGCTCTCTACAATTAAACACATTTTTTAATGAAAAATTCACCCATATGTTTTATTAGGTTTCTGGTCTGGACTTTCAGGCCTAGCCTCAAGGTTCGGACCCATAGTCCCACAGAATCATATAGACACTTAGATTATTTTTACACTGATTGGCCTGTCGCCCAGAGGGCATATAGCTTGCTACCTCTTTACTCTTAAACTAACCCATTATTCTTATCTTGTTCAGCCATTTGGCTCGGTGCCTTTTCTCAGTAGCATTTCAACTTCTTTCTTCTTCATCTCCTAGCATTTCTCAGGCATCCCTGTGGTGTCTCTGCTCTGTTCTTGTTGTTCCCAGAGTTTTCTTAGTCTGGTAACCTTGCCCACACTTCCTGTCTTCCTTTGCCCAATCAGCATTTTTATTAAACCAGTAGGTGGGACAATTGTTTACAATATAACAACATAATTCCACTACATCCATATTTTATTTATAGTGAAAATGCAACTTCTTCTGCTACCATGCACTTTCATTTTACCTGTTCCAAATATGATAGTAATGCAAATGTGTGTAATGCCTTCATTTCTTAGAAGTCATTGAGCTTGGGAAGTGGAACATTTCCTCTTTTCGTATGGGTGAGCTCCATGCTTGGTATTAAGCATCAGAATGCTTATGCCAGATATTAACAATGATTCTGCCATTGAAAAGTAGAATAAGCCATACAAATAAACTCTATGTTGTGACCTTTCATAGTTAAAGAATATGAAATTTCAGTAGAAAGGCCCTGAACAGTTCAAGAAATGATTTCTTGGTTAAATTGCTCACATCAGGTACTCCATGGTTTATGCATAATACATCCACACTGACTTCTCTGTTTCAGCACCACTTGCAAGCCTTCAAAATCAGTAGATCAATGGGCTTGAGCAAGAGTAATCCCTACTCTGTTTGCAATCATGGCACTTGTTTTGACTGGCTCCTTTTCTTTTCTTTTTTTAATTGAAAATAGATTTTTCTCTCATATAGTACATCCAGCCACAGTTCCGCTCCCTCCACTATTCCTAGCTGCTCCCTGCCTCCAGTCTACCCTAGACACACTCCTTCTTTCTTCATTTCCTTTTCAGAGAAGAGCAGTTCTTCGAGAGATGACAACCTGACAGGGCAAAACAAGATACAGGCAAGGCAAAAGCCCTCATATTGAAGCTGGATAAGGCAACCAATGAGAGAAAAACAAGTCTTAAGAGCAAGCAAAAGAGTCAGCAATACAACCATTCTCACTGTTAGGAGTCCCACAAGAACACCAAGCTAGCAGCCATAGCATGCAGAGGACATGATGCAGACCCATGCAGGCCTCATGCTTGCCACTTTGGTCTCTGTAAGCCCATGTGAGCCCCTGCTTAGTTGATTGAATGAGCCATGTTCTCTTGCTATTCTCCATCCTTTCTGACTCCTAAAGGCTTTTATCCCTCTCTTCCAGGGGATTCTCTGATCTCCAAGTGGAGTGGCCTAATGAATACCCAGTGCTCCCATCTGCTGCAGGAGGAAGACTATTTGATGATGACTAGAACAGGCAAATTAGGAAACATTTCATTGATTTTTTTAATAGTTGTGTTTGATTTTATTCTGTGTCTCTGAGCTATTCCGTCTTTGGTTCTTGGCCATTCAAGCTGTGTAGAGCATAGGCTTCCTTTTGATGGAAGGACCTCAAGTTTAGCTAGACATTTGTTGGCCACAAGTTCTATGCTTTGATTGCTCCAGCACATCTTACAGGTAGGACAGATTGTAGATGGAGAGTTTTGTGGCTGGGATAGAGTTCAGATTTTTCTTTCTGTAGCCTGCAGAGTAACTTCTTGTGCCAAAGAGACTAGAATGTAGGGGTGAAGGCTACAAGCCTACTCTGCTCTCACTCTCTACTTTCAGTGAGTTGAGTGTAAGAAGACAGCACCCATCAATCTTATTGATTATCTACTCACTTTTTGTTTTTTCAGACTCACTTGTGTTTCATGGCAGTTGAGGGATTTCATCAACACTGGTCTTCCACATGCTTGTCTAATAGTCACATGCTATCTTTTTTTCTTGTGGTTTATCTATATTCATTCCAATGATTGCCTTCTCCATCTGTTGTTTATATGACCTCACAATATTTTGCTTAAACACCTCTATTAGAGGAGCATTCTCTAATACTCTATGTTATATTTTCACTATCTTCTTGAAATGCCCTTGACGTTAAAGAAAACTGAGAGCTTCCTAATATATTTTGATGCTTTTTTTTTTATAGATTTGTCTTGGAACCAGTGGCACAACCAGTTGTGCTATGGTTGAATTTCCTCCATTATTTGGTCATCTTTTTATACATCACAGGATTGTATCAATCATCAAATGAACTACCTCTTTAATTTCTCCCAAATCCATGTTATTCATAAGTTTACCGTGCATAGAGTCAATTTCTTCACTTTTTTTGTAGATAGAAATGTAGTTTAGAACAGGTCTGAGAGCTAAATTTGGGATAGATTTTGAGTTGTTCAGCCTTGCTGGCAGACAATGGGAATGGATGTTCATTGTACAGAGATGAATTCAAGAGTTAGAGAGGTATGCAAAGCATCATTCTGAAGCAGCATGTGGGGAGCTGGGCATCTGAGTTGGGAAAGACGGAAAAAACAATCTTCCTTCCATTAGTTCACAGGGAGTCGAAGTAAGGAGTCACTCAACTTGGCAGTCAAACAGCTTGGCTCTAGAAGGCATTTGTATGACTGTTTCTTGAACTTCATTAGCATAACCAAATCCTACCACTTCCCAGAATATATTTATAGCATGTTAATAAAAATACCTATAAAAAAATCAGGAAAAAAGTTTCAAAGTACTGCATAGGCAGAGTTAAGCAGATTTTTTTTTTTTTTTTCATTGCTAGACTCTTTAAAGAATTTAGCAGGAAGCTTTCCCAAATCAATTTTTTAAAACTGTAAGAAGTATGCAATGCTCTCATATTTGTTTCTTGACAATACCCTCCCATCTGTTTTGTGTCTTTGAGAGATCATTCTCCCCTGAGGGGCTCCATACTAACAGGAGTGGGCTTTGGTGAGGTGGGAGAATTAGCTCTTGGGCAGCCTGAGCAGAATTGATAGGACATTCTATGCATGCTATTACCAAACACAAGCCAGCCTCATGCCTGGATTTAAAGCATGAACAGTGATACTGGCTTGCCAGGGAAAGGACTCTGGGTTGCTGCATAAATCCAAGCTACATGAATTTATGTGGCAAAGATCGTCACTATGTCAGTCATTAGGAAAGCAAGAGCAAACTCTTCTACCCGCTACAGGTTTAGGTATGGGTCCCAAGAATGATGTCCAGTTACAGGTACATTTTGTAATGTAGATAAAAGTTGAAGATTTATGCAATGCATTGCATTTGTTCCATAAATATCAATCAATAACTATGATGGCAGAACTTAGAATATTTTTTTCAGAATTTATGATTTATTTTTATTCAATAAATCTTTGTAAAATGTATATCATTCAAATACTATATACATTTAAAATTTTATATTACTAGACTATACATGCCAACAAAATATTGATTACTTTACTATGAAATTTATGGATTTTTATATCTGCAGTCTATACCTATCATTAAACTAACAAAAGCTAGAGTCTAAAGTACTTTAACAGTTTTAGTTTAATTTTTGCAAAAAGGGAAAAGATATTCAAAGTAATCACAATGGAGAGAATTTAGTAAATAACATTTTCACAATATGGTCAAGGTGTAGAAAAACCACAAAATACAGTTCAGCATCAATATAACTCAGATAGTGGCAGGAAGCCATCATCAACCACCTAGGCCACAGAGACAAGTGGCACATGAAGTCAGAGGATGTGGAAAGGGGTGTGCTGAGTGGACAAAAGCTACAACAAGCCTCCTTGACATCTTGGACAGATCAAAAGATGCTTAGTTTCATTGTGCTTGGCTTCATCCAGTGTTCTTGATTGGTATATCCCATGGCTTACAGGTGATTTGATCCATGGAAGGCAAAAGCCCAATTTACATAATGGGCAGAAAGCTATGTAGAAACAGTTACGAAGGCGTCTGTAACATCTTTTGTGCTATTGTGTGATTTGAACTTAGCTATGTTAAGTACTTATCTAAACACTGAGATGATTCTAAGATATGATATTCTATCCTCTCTCTTGATCAGTGCTTATCTGTTTGTGCACATCATAAAGAAAACAAAATATTATGAAGCAAATCAGATCTCTCTCTTCTCTGGACCTATTTAATCAGAACCTCTGGTTTGGATCCTAGGCCTCTGGAGTGTGAGTTTCTTAGGGTAATTCTGATATACATCTCAATTAAGTCCCATTAAAATGGGACTCCTGAGACGTGTTCCTGAATTGTGTCTGTTTGTAGCAAGTCCATTTGTGGATATTGTATTTTGGGTGTTTTTTTTTCTAACTCATTTTTCACACATTGCTTTTTCTTTTGAAAAGGGAGAGAGAGAGAGAACAAACAACTTTGGTTATATTTGTTATATTTGGCATATTGAAGGCATTGCTCAGTGGTATCTTCCCCGGGAAGGAAGGAATGCATTTCCATCTTAATTCCAAGAAGAGATTCTTGTTAAGTTTCTTCCTTATTTTGTCATATGGATCCCAAAGATCATTTATTCTAAAAAGCTGTTTTTGTGATTCAATGAAAGTTTGTAGAGTCAAATTTTGGCCCACATTAGCTATACCTACTTATTTAGAAACACTTCATAACATTTACCCAGTTGAATGGAAATTGGTTTTGATCTCAAGTCAGCATGTTTATAATATGCCTTGCAATCAACTACATGTGATGAATTTATTTAATTAATTAAAACACTATAAATGGTACTGATGAAAGAAATCAGGAATCTTCTGTTTTCCATTTCTTTTTAGTTAGTTTGCTTATACAAATGCTGGGCAATCAAGCATATGTTAATACTTAGTATTCTCCTTCATTCTGATCACCATAATCTCTATGTATACAGTGAAATAAGCCAGTTTTCTTTTGTTACACCTCCCCAAGCATTATTATGTAGATATGTTCATATGCAGATATATTCAGATTTGACAACACAGCAGAAAAATCATATAAATATTCTCACCTGGAGTAGCAGTGAAAGGCAGCTTTCTTATTTCTCAGCTACCAATATAGTACCACTTAATTCAATCCTAGAATAAATAAATAAATAAATAAATAAATAAATAAATAAATAAGTAAGTAAGTAAGTAAAGTGTGTGTGAATACATAGTAGTTTTTCAAAATGTTTCATTACATTTAATCTCTTAATTCTCTCTGTCTCTGTCTCTGTCTCTGTCTCTGTCTCTCTCTCTGTGTGTGTGGTGGGTATGTGAAGTTCATAGAACGTGCAGGGGTCAGTTCTTCTACAGTGTGGGTACTGGTGATCACACTCAGGTAATCAATTTTGATCACAAGCACTTTTATCTACTGAGCCTTACTGCTAGGTCCTAGGAATAAAAGTTTTATCTGAAGAAAACACATAAAATATTTTGTAATTTATACAACTTAATCATCAGTCTAGACATACTGGGATTGATGCATTTCCAAATTAGTAAAATAGTAGATAAGAATTCAGTGGAATGCAGTTAGTTAGTTTTCAGTATCTTTCTTATTCAGCAAATTTCTGGTTAATCCTTTTATGCTTGCCTTCTGCCTCTATGCTACATAGTTTTAAGGCACAGTATGGATGGCATTGCAATTACTGAACAGGATTGAGTTCACAGGGAAGATATATTTGTGATGGTGTTTTTCTGACAGTGCATGCTCATGTGTGTGCTCCTGCACTTTGATTCCTATTGTCTCAATGAATCTGATTAATTCATGATTCACTTATGTGAATTTGATTAGAAGCAGATATTTATCACTGATGGAGAAGCTGGGTTGAATTAAGAAAGATATTAAGAAATTTACTATTATGGGAGACTAGAAAGTATCCCTTTACTAAAGCAAGACAAAGATAGATATATTTTAAGGATCTTTTGAGGAAAATATAGGCAATGTTATAGTTTGATTATACTTAGGTGTTCTTAAGATATTTAAAAGTAGCTGGAATATGTGAGGAATGCAAATATCTAACATTTCAAATTTTTTGTGTTATTTGTGTTTCTCTCTGGCTTGTTAGAATCATTCAATCTTCAGTATTACAAATTGTAATTTTCTTATTTATTTCTATATTTATGTTTTTGCTTTCTCTTTTTCAGGCTGAATATTCTTCAGGTCCGGACACTTGGTACCTAGCTGTGCTGAAGATTTAGGAACCTTTAGGGGTTGAGCCTTGCTAAAGGAAGTTGGTCATTAGAAACCTTTTTTGAGGTTTGATAACTTGACCCTACATCCTGTCCATTGTGCTTCCTGATGATTGCTTCACCTCTGGGAGAGTCTTAGACTCCATTGTTGTAATTATGATGCTTCTCTTGATTTTTCATAGTGTAGATCTCTTTGTTGATATTATGTAGTGGTTGAAATATTACCAGTACACTTTCTGCTAATTCTTTAGGCAGAATTTCCTTTTAGCATTGCACATATTTATAGTTACTGCTGTTAAGTGTTTGTCCAGAAGGACCAACATCTGAGTGATTTCTCACAAATTTCTGTTTTTCAATATGTCTTCATTTTTGTTGACAACTAAATATTATAGATAATTAAGTGCACCAACTCCAGATCATATATTTCTTTCCCTCTATGCCCTATTCCACAAAGCTTATTGTTTGCTTCTTTGTTTTCCTGATTACATGAACCAATTTTATGGAGTATGGTTGTTTATCTACAATAAGTGGCCTCTGAAGTTTATCATAATATATTTTTATTCTAGTATTTTATTTTTAGAGCTAGGTTTTAAGAATTTTTCTTTAATTTTTATGGCTAATTAAACAACCAATGACTAGTTGGAAGTAGTGCTTAAATTTTTTGAACCTTTGAACTTGATAGAAAAGAAAGTGAGAAATACACTTCTATGAATTGGCACAGGCGACCACTTCCTAAATATAACACCAGTGGCACAGACACTAAGAACAACAATCAATAAGTGGGATCTCCTAAAGCTAAGAAGCTTCTGTAAAGCCAAGGACACTGTCAATAGGACAAAACGACAGCCTACAGAATGGGAAAAGATTTTTACCAACCCTACAAGTGATAGAGGACTGATCTCTAAGATATATAAAGAGCTCAAGAATCTAGAGCCCAAAACCTTGAATAACCCAATCAAAAAATGGGGTACAGATCTAAAAAGGGAATTCTCAGCAGAGGAATTATGAATGGCTGAAAGGCACCTGAAAAAGTGCTCATCATCTTTAGCCATCAGAGAAATGCAAATCAAAACAACTTTGAGATACCACCTAACACCTGTTAGATTGGCTAAGATAAAAGGCACAGATGACAGCCTATGTTGGAGAGGATGTGGATCAAGGGGAGCACTCCTCCATTGTTGGTGGGAGTAAGGAAGCTTGTTCAGCTACTTTGGAATGCAATATGGCAGTTTCTCAGAAAATTAAGAATCAGTCTCCCCAAGGACCCAGCAATACCACTTCTGGGTGTATACCCAAAAGAGGCACATTCACACTCCAAAGGTATTAGCTCAACTATGTTCATAGCAGCATTATTTGTAATAGCAAGAACTTGGAAACAACCTAGATGTCCCTCAACTGAAGAATGGATTAACAAACTGTGGTACATCTACACAATGGAATACTACTCAGCAGTAAGAAAAAAAATGATATCCTAAAATTTGTAGGCAAATGGATGGATTTGGAGAATATCCTCCTGAGCAAGGTATCACAAACCTAGAAAGATAAGCAGGTGATGTACTCACTCATTAGTGGTCTCCAAACAAACTAACAAGAAAAAAGCCAAGCATGCCCAAGCTGCAAACCACAACCACTAAACAGCTTGGGATCAGAAACACCCTGGACTGACCCTTCGGATCCCATTACACCTATAGGAACACCTGACTCACTCTTGAGGGAGGGGGGACAAAACTGGATTTGTCAGGAGTGGAGACTGAACTAAGCTTTATTGGATCAGTGGGACCATGGGACTGTCTGCAGCCTGCCCAGGGAGGGAATGGGGAGTTGTGGAGAAGAAAAAAAGGTCTGATGTGGCAGGAGGGGGAAGGGACCTTGAATGGGGATATACAGGGATAGGAAAAAAAAAATTCAGAGGGAAAGCTGAACACAAAGTAATTTTATGTGTAGCAAATTATTTGCATTGTCACCCTTGATAAGTCATGCTTATGATTTTTATTTTCTTTATAGTTATTGTTAACTTATCAGCATTTTAAATTCAATTTACTGTTTTTCTTGATAAATACAAAATAAATTTTTTTTTCAACCATTAAATCTACTCTTTTGCATTGATTTATATATGCTTGGTGTATTCTTTATCTTTTGCTGGGTTATAGTGTTAACACAAACTTAGGTCCATAAAACTTTGTTATCTTACTGGCTCTCTGAGCCAGAATTTGGGCATAGCTTCTCTGTATTACATGATTTCAGGATTCATAAAGATGAAATGGATATATGGACTAGGACACTTGAATTTCTCTCAATGAGTTAGTATTAATATTGGCAGATCTGAGTTCTTTGAAGTTCCTGGACCAAAAGATTCATGTTAATTCTGAATATAATGAAGTGAAGGACAGTCATAACTTTTTACCACATGGGCCTTTGGATAAAGTAGGAAACAACACAGAAGCTTATGACATCAAAACCAGAAAGAGAGAGAATGTCCTAGCAATGAATTATGCAACTTAAGAAAGTGATATCTTACTACTTTTACAATGTTCTACTTGTTATAAGTCATTTGTAGGTCCCGACTACACCCAAGGATGGAATCCTACAAGAATGCAAGTATCTGTGACAGAGAGAATTGGGGCCATGTTGGGACATGCTTTCAAATTTCAGTGGGTTTGGGAGTTTGTCTTGTTTTGTATTTTCATTTTCAAGTCTGTGTTTAACCAGGAAAGAGTGACTTCCCAGGGCCCTTTATGGTTTCTCCTAAGCAGACATATTCTCCTAGATGAACAAAGTCTTCTAAGTATTAAAAGTAAGATCTCAGTCAAGCTTTTTCCTCAGTTCATCTCTCTTAATCTACCTCCTGTGTCTTCATCCAGTGTCTTGCTGACTCAACTGTCTTATCCATTATGGACAACAGGCTTCTGTCAGCTCTCCCTAATTGTTTTGTGCTCCTGTCTTTATGACTTTCAACAAAAGGATTATAGAATATTGGCTCAAAATATTCCACATTTTCCTTGGCAGGAAGCGAGCTTCCAATGTAAACTGTCTATACTATCTACGTGGAGGGAACTCCACACAAATGATGGGAGAGAAAGCTTGCAGAGACAGGAAATGCTCAACTCCAGTCCATAGACCATCACCCCATCACCACATGACCCAATTTTTTAGAAAGTGCTCCTGCCTTTCCTGAGTGCCACTTTTTATGACATGCACGTGGAACTGTTCAGCAACTTGTCCAGTTTTACTACTGTTCTTAAAACAGTAGTCCTAACTTTCTCTTTTAGCAAAGTCTTGTTTTCCAAATCTACCATTGAAAATGGAAATTAAGTAGCAGCCTGTGTGATCTGTATGCACACTACATTTGAAAAACAGAGATATAGGTCATGTTCTGAAATGTTAAATCAGAATGGTTCTGATATGAAATTGGGAAGTTTGATATTATCTTGAGGTTGAGAAAAATTGAAAACAGCTACTTTTTCCTAGAATGAAAAAGAGTAGCTATTTTATTTATATTTTAAAAAAATGACCATGGCTTTTATAGCTATCCTAAATATGTAAAATCAATAACATGTAATTATTTATTACCATATATTGGAAATATATGCATATTTGGTTTTACATAAAACAGTAATAATATGTATTTATTACTATCATTTGGTCCATATAACTGGAGCAAACTATAGTATAATCCTATCACCATAGGTTAAAGTTCAGCAATATACACCCAGATATAAGATTTTATGTGTACATATGATTGCAATAAGAACTAAATTAACTCTCAAATGTTTACTTAATCTGGCTTTGTCTCAAGACTCTCTCTTGAAGCTGAGCGCATCACAAGTCAGGGCCAACACAGTACAGTCAACCAGATGTCTTGAGACTGAATCCACTTTATTTCTTTGCTCTGAGGCAGGTTCTTAACTTCTCCATGTTTCAGCATTCCAGTTTACATACATAATGGAGTTAAATATTCATTCATGGGAATGTTGCATTTAGCAGGCTAATAAGAAAAGCCTGGAAGCTGAGCCTGGTCCTGAGAATCACTGAGTGTTTTATTGCTCTGTGGTGTTATTATTCTAGTCTGAAGCTCTTTTGTTGCATTTTTTTATGATTGCAGCAACAATTGCTTCTGTTTTTATTTCCTTAGGGTCTATCCTCCCATCTGTTCTATTAAGGGTCCTTAAAGAAGCTGTAAATTCCCCTTTCTTCCTCATAGTTGAATGTATGCCTTGAAAGGACTGGCACATGCCTTTCCAACTCTACTTTCATGGCTTCATGTCAACATAAAGAAATCAGCCTTGGTGGGAATGTAAAACCGTTGGAATTGGAAAATGTCCAGTGACCCCCTTTTCTTTCCTCTGAGAAGCCGTATTTTAAACATTTACCAGCACCTTTTAGGGATTCCTACAATATTTTCAATAAATTGTAAAAGTTCATTCTCTGTCTTGAACCTAAATAATATAGACCCTGGTTACTTCTACAACTTCATTTGCTCTTTTCTGAACTTTGCTCATTTGATGCCGAGCACAGAGATTACATTCTTCTTTAATTACATCTGAAGCTCGCTTTTGCCTGGGAGGTTCTTCCCACTATTGGTAATGTCTTTTTTTTTTATATAAAGTTTTTTCATGTCAATTTTTTTATTTTAAAACTTTTAATTAACACATAAAATTTTTCATGTATATAGGTACCATATGTTTTCATGTGTGAGTATACTATTCAATGTTCAAATCAATGTTAGCACAGCTATTTTCTCAAATATTTCTTGGTGAAAACAAAAGTATTAGAAAGTATTTCTCAGACTTCTTGCAACATACAGTACATTATCCTTACCTCTTGTGACCACAGTGGTCATTGAACACAGAACTTATCTTTGTCTGTCACTTACTACCTTATTTTGTCCAAACTATAACCTCTGCCATCTTTTTTTGGCAGGGGTGATGGTCTCAGCGTCTTAATATTCTGTATCTTAGAATCAGGTATTTTGAAATGTTTTGTTCACTAGTCACAACGTGATATCTAGAGCAGTTTTATTTTCCATCAAAGTGGTAACCAGGAAATATCAATTGAATGAATGAGTCATTAGTGCAGAATGAATGAATGCTATTTTCAACCTCCATCAAAATATGATAAGTATTTTGAATTACACCAACAGTAGATATTAATAAGTTCTTGAGAGAAGTTGTTAAAAAAATGCTTACATTGAGCTCATCACACACAGTTATAGGTGGTACATAGAAGTAAACTCATTCCATCCATACAGGAAATCTTGCAGAGATGAGGGACTCTGAGGTCAAGGACTCGATTATGTAGCATATAGAAGATAGAATAAAGCTGAAAGCTCCAATGCCACTATCTAACTTCTTAATTCTACTAAATTGTGCCTGTAGATTTATTTTGCATTATGTCCCTTCATAGTGAACATATCTCTTTTTCATGTTCTTGTTGACCATTTGTTGTATAAGGTTTCTGGCCTGGACTTTTGGGCCTAGACTCAAGGTTCAGACCCACAGTTCCAAAGAAACACACTCAGTCCCACAGAAACACACATACACTTACATTAATTTTATGCTGATTGATGTAGGGCCCAGGCTTATAGCTTGCTAACTCTTTACCCTTAAAATAATCCATCTTTCTTATCCTGTTCAGACATGCGGCTCAGTACCTTTTCTCAGCAGCATTTCCTCTACATTTCCTGGCAGCTCCAGTGACTCTGTGGCATCTGTGTCTGCTCTGAGACGTTACCAGAGTTTTCTTAACCTGGTAGCCCTGCCAGCACTTCCTGTTTGCCTTCAGCCAATTAGCTTTTTGTTAAACCCATAGGAGGGACAATTATTTAAAATGCAACACATAATCCCACTATAATCATTTGCATATTTTAGAACAAAATACAACTTCAATGTCTTGGCTCCACTTTTTCATGGAAGTTGGGATTTTAATTCTCCCCTGACATTCTCAAAAGAGCCCTCAGCTCTGATATATCATGGCCTTTTATCTTTCTATGGCATGTTTTCTTTCACAAGTAAGAATTTGGCTTTACATAGACAAGTCTAATTTTTTTTTCAGAATTTCTACCGGTTATAATGTGCTGGAGAAGTGTTTGCTCATGGCTAGATTGTCATATGACAATTTTAATTTTTAAAAGTACAGTTTTTAAGTGCCTACTTAAAAAGCAAATATATAACTATTTTCATCAAACTGAATGTTACCATGGTTTCTATTCTGGATTCTGTGACCCATGATGACCCGTGATCCTGAACTTGCTTTGATAATGGTCTTTTCTTGCCTAGTGACATATTTTTAAGTTTTTATATAAAAATTTGGAGCTGAGAATGGTTACTATGCTTTTAATCTTAGCAAGGGGCAAAAAGTGGATGACCTCTGTAAGTTTAAGGCTGGCGTTATATAAATAGTTCCAAAGCATTTAAAGATAGCTACATTTTAAGATCTTGTCTCAAAAAACCAAAAGCTAGAAATTAAAAAAACAAAACTCCCTTCTCTCCCTCCCTTCTTCTCTCCCTCCCTTCCTCTCTCCCTCCCTCCCTCTCTCCCTCCCTTCCCCTCTATCTCTTCCTCCCTCCATCCTCCTTTCACCCTTCACACTTTGTAAAGACAATTGATGAAAAGTAATGATAGAAGAGTCCATGCATATGAAAGAAAGTAAGGATGCGAGTTAGGAGGAAAGGAAGAGAGAAGTTACATGATTATAATATAATCCTGAAAAATATTTTAACAGCAAAATAAAAAATAATAATAGGAAGCAGAAAGATCATATTGAAACTGGACCATGCAACCCAACAGAATGAAAAGGATCCCAAAATAAGGCATTAAAATCAGAGAACCACACATCCAAACACTGAAGATTCTCATAGAAGTATTAAGCTGAAAACTGTAGACTCATGTAAGTCTAACTCAAGTAGTCTGTGAGGCTGCTGTAGTCTCTGTGAGTTTATATAAACTTTGCTCAATTAATCTAGAAGGCCTTGTTTTTCCAGTGTCCTTTATTACTTCTGTCTTTCATACTCCTACTTTCTCTTCTGTGTGGTTCTTTGAGCTCTGAGGAGAGGGATTAGATGGACACATCCTACTTAGAGCTGTGTGTTCCAAGGTCTGAGTAATAGCTGCTTGTAAATCTTTAAATTTGTTCCCATCTGCTACAAGAAAGAGCTTTTCTGATGATGGATAAATAAGCCACTGATTTATGATATCATTAGGAGTCATTTCTTTGTTACTTAAAAAAAAAGCCAATAGTGTTTGGTTTTACCCTATGTCCCTTGGCTATCTAGTCTCTGGTTCTTGGTCATAGAGGTAATATCAAGTATGAGTTCCATCTCACAGAATGAGCCTTAAGTCAAATCAGACATTGGTTGGTTACTCTCATAAGCTTTATGCCACTATTGTTTTAGCATATTTTGCAGGCAGGACAGGTTGTTGTTCAAGGTTTTGTAGCTGAGTTGATGATTATGTTTCTCTTTTGGTAGCCTACAGAGTACCTTTCTGTACCAAAGATACTAGAATATGGGGGATGTGTGAAGGTTCTATGTAGGTACCAGCTTGACCTCTCCATGGTCAGTGAGTTGTGTGGGTGTTGTCTTTAGAAATAAGACCTGTCTCCAGGTTCTTGCTATTACAAATAATGCTGCTATGAACATAGTTGAGCTAATACCTTTGGAGTGTGAATGTGCCTCTTTAGGGTATATACCCAGAAGTGGTATTGCTGGGTCCTTGGGGAGATTGATTCTCAATTTTCTGAGAAACCTCCATATTGTATTCCAAAGTGGCTGAACAAGCTTACACTCCCACCAA